>JAQZBX010052973.1:0-18988 GCA_029593785.1 Cabassous unicinctus | reverse complement strand
TTTTTCTAATTCAGCCATGCATTTAATCAGCAATTTCAACCACAGCATTGCTATGAAAATTGATAAACTCATTCTAAAATGTATATGGAAATTCAAAGGGGCAAGAAAGAACAGCCAAGACCTTCTTGAAGAAGAAAAACGTGGGAGGATTTGCTCTATGTTAATACTTATTATAAAGCACATTAGGTGAGCCTGTACTTCTTGATTTTAGTACAAAGATAGAAAAATAGATTAATATGAGAGAATGGAGGGCCCAGAAACAGACCCACAAATAAATGAAGAGTTGATTTTCAACAAATATGGAATAGCGGAAGAGTGGGGGATGGAGAGTCTTTTGAATAAGTGTTTCTGGAGCAATTGGATATCCAAGTGGAAAAAAATGAAAAGTGAACTCTATCTCACACTATACACAGAAATAAATTCTAAGTAAGTTGTATATCTGAGTGTGGAAGACAAAACAAATTTCTAGAAAATAATTTAGGGTAGTTCTTCTTTGGGATGACAGTGTGAGTACCTCCATGGAAAACTACAAAAAAGGCAACCATTTAAAATCTCTGGAAATTGTCCTAAGGGCACAGAACAAATGAAGATTTTTTTCAAGAAACTCTATCAACACTTGCTAAGAACAGCTAGAGTATGTGACATTTGAGCCATGACCCACTCCCACCCTGTGCCACCAGCCCCAAGTTCAGCTTGATGGAAGCCTCACTCCAGGGAGGTGTGGTCAAGAAGTCAGGGCTCTTCCTCCCCTCAGCCCCCAATCAAGTCTTACCATATCTCACTGGGAGAGCAGGCTGCCAGCATTTCTCATCCCCTCCAATTCCAAGTTGAAGAAGCTAAATTCCTGGTGAATGCAGTTGAGAGGACGGGGGTTCCCTTCCTCCACCTAAAATGTAGTTTTCAACAAAAATTTATGAGACATACAAAGAAACAGGAATGGGTGACCCATACACAGGACAAAAAGCAGGCAACAGAAACTGCTTGTGAGTGGGACCAGATGTTATATTCAACAGACAAAGATTTCAAAGTAGCCATTATAAATATATTCAAAGTACAAAAGGAAACTTTGCTTAAAGAAGTAAAGGGAAGTATGAAGACAATGTCTTATCAAGTAGAAAGTATCAATGGATAGAAATTCTTTTCTACAATAACTGAAATGAAAAATTCATTAGAGGTACTCAACAGATTTGAACTGGGAAAGAAAGAATCAGTGAACTTGAAGATAGATTGATAGAGAGTATGCAATCTGATGAACAGAGAGAAAATAAAATGAAGGAAAATGAAGAGAGCCTTAGAGAAATGTGGGACAGCTTTAAGTGCACCAACATATGCATAATGGGAATACTAGAAGGAGGGGAGAAAGGGAAAAGGGCAGAAAATATATTTGAAGAAACAGTGGCTGAAAACTTCCCAAATTTGCTGAAAAACATTAATCTACACACTTATAAAGATCAATGAACCCCAAGTAGGATAAATGCAAAGAGATACACAGACACAGCATAGTAAAAATGCTGAAAGCTAAAAACAAGGAGAACATCTTGAAAGCATCAAGTGAAAAATACTCTTTAGTTACAAAGGAACCCTGGTAAGATTAACAGTTGACTTCTCATTGGCCAGAATTCAGTAGAATGACATATTCAAAGTGCTGAAATACACACACACACACACACACACACACACACACACACAACTATAACCATAAATCTTAAGTCCAGCAAAATTTTCTCTCAGAAATGAAGGTCAAATAAATTGAAAAATAAATTGAAAAAATGTCATTGAATTCATGGGTTCTGGAGGCTACATGGGTACAAGAGCCTACAAACTTCTATTTAAGAAACTCAGGAACTCAGAATTAAACTATCTCCACATCCAACTGGTTAATGGGAAGAGTTACCAGTTACTTCAGTCTAGCCTATGGGTGGCTGGTAAATGCTGTCAGCAAACGGGCTGGGGATGGGACAGGCAGGCATGTTGAGAGGTAGCATAATGTCAATAGGATTAATTATTTGCTTGTTTGTATCATTCCCTGACAACATTCTCCTTCCAGATCTCTTGGACCCTGCCATTTCAAGGGTGCCCAAGTTGATTTCCAACTACCAAAATTTGCATCTCTGTATCTGAGGTCTCACTCCAAAACCGCAGAAGACTGCTCTGCCTGTGCCAGGGAGTTAATACCCCTGGAGCAACCCTCAGCTCAAATACCCCAACTCCCACATCTCTGGAGTGGGATGTCGCTGAGGCTTGTGTTTGCACTGTTTCCCAGAATTTTCTGTTGGTATTTCCAGTTTCTCACAGTGGCGACTTCCCAGCTAATGCATCCTTTATTAGATGCCTTCTCTTCCCTGTCTCATTTCCCCACTACCAGTGTTTCCTGAACCCCCAAATAAAGTCCTTACAGCCTAGTTCTTGTCTCAGGGTTTACTTCTGGAGGATCTCAAACACAGAAAATGCTCACTAACACATAAGAAAGGACTTTTACTTACAATATCTCATTTGACCCACACGATAATTCTGGAAGGTAGGAAATCATATTAAACAAAACCTACAATGGAATGTAAGCCCCATATTCTGTTTTAGTCTCTGATGTATCCCAAGAATAGCATCTGACACAAAATGGACACTCAGTAAATAACTGATGTAAAAGGGAAGAAACTGATGTGTAAGTAATATGGTCAAACTGCACATGATAGAATCAGGATTTGAATGCTGTTCTTTTGACTCCAAGCCCAGGACTTTTTCCACTATACACCCAGCTTACTGTTCCTAACCCTCTTGTCTCAGATCATGGCTTGTGGGATAAAGATACTCTAAATATGCCAATATCATCAGTCAGCTCTAAATCTTAGTAATGTCGATGGTTTCAAGTTCAGTGGAATGGAAAGATCTGTGAAAATATGAAAGACATTTATGGCCCAAACTGCCAAGCCTGCTTGTTTCTGCCACACAGACATTTGGGGTCACCTCATTCCTGTGGTGGCCGTTTGGAGCTTCAGGAGCCCATAAAATAGAAGTAATCAGTCTTTCTCAGCTCCAAAGTAGCTGAAACAAATCCTAACCCAGTCTTGTTTTTATATTTTTCTTCTTCTAATCTAAAAGTCAGTTTACTTGGAGGAAACTTATTTTTTAACATTCTAACTTGGCTTTAAAAAATTATTTTCATCCCTCCTTTAAGGATTCTAATGAGTTATATAATAAGTGGGCAATTGTAGATAAAACTTTTTCAGCATTATGAACAAAGAAATATCCATTGCAGTGAGCTATTAGGTTAGATTAGATAATAACTCATTCGTTAATTTTTACTTAAACCATGAATCTTCTACCAAATGGATGGTTATTCTGTGAAGCCATTTTGATTCCAGAGCACTGCTTTCTTTAATGCTCCTTAAATTCATCAGGCACATTAAAGGATATCCAATTTCATTGGTCTAAGCTGAGTGATCGCAATTCATCAAGGCATGAAAAGTCTGTCCAGTCTTGTGGAATATCATTAAATGGTTCAAGGATGTTTCTAATCTTAATGATGGCCAAGGGGGAGCAACTATTATGATGATGAATGGGAATGAGTATCTGGAAAAAGTTCAAGGCATGTCGTACTTACAAAGACTAATACATGTTGTTTATCTAAATCATCCAACTGATTAAAGAAACATACAAAGCCCAAGACAGTTAAAAGCAGAGAACCAAATAGGGTTTGACCTACCCTGGTATATTTATCGTTGACCATGTCATGCATGTAAAATGTATTGCTTTACCAACATGCTGTGTATATAAACTGGGAGGGTCTTTTGAGGCTGATGTTGAGTAATATAGGCTGTCCAGTTTATTGCCTGGCTAAATATTTATATAAAATGAGTTCATTGATGGTGGGGAAGTCTCCATAAAAGGAGTCTTTCTATGTTACTGATTAGCTATAACGCCCAAGGCTTAGCAAAAGTTGGGTGGTGGTAACTTTTGGTACTTCAATTCTTAAAACCAGTTCCTGAAATGCTCAATGTTTTTAATCCCTTGCCTGAGTTAGATTTGTTTGTGTGTGGATAGTCAAGTAAGGCAAGTACCTCTTAGTACCAAAATTAATGTAGATTCTGCAAGAAAAGTGAAAATGCTTTTTTCTACACACCAAGAAGAAAGCTTTTTGGAACCCATCTCTTGTCTAGGAGAACATGTCTATTACATGCACACTGGTCCTTGGTTAGGACAGGGCAGTCAATGGTGGGTTAAGTAGGAAAGACTCATTTCGCATCCTGAAGACCAAAGAATAAATCTCTTATGTAGGGGTCTTATTTTTGGCAAACTTTTCCGTGGGCAGGATGAGGATGTTGGGCCATGGCCCAAAGACTTAATTATAGTAAATATATTTTTTCAGTAGGACAGGGAGTGGTGAGTTGTTGGGCTGAAATAGTGCAAACATTGCTTAAAGAATTACTTAAAGAGAAGAAATTGGAATAGTTCTGGACTTAGAATTAAGACTTTCTTCACTTGGATTCTGAGACACCAAATGCTTCTGTTTTTCCTTGTAGCTCCCTGATTTTTCCTTCTCAGTATCCTTTGATCGTCTCTCTTCTCTTCCTCTCCTTTGAACAGTGGAGGTCTCAGGGCTTGGTTCTCAGCCCTCTTGTCAGCCTACGTGATCTTATCCAGTCTCATGACATTATCATGATTCCCAGGTTTCCAGCCTCAACTGAACTCCAGACTACTGACTTGGCATCTCCACTTGACATCCAAGAAATCATTTCCGAATTAATATGTCCACAACAGAACTCCTGGTTTCTATTGCCCCACCCCCTAAAACATCCTGTTCTTCCCCAAGAATACACCATTTCAATTGCTGTTGTTCTCATTTACCCAGTTGCTTAGATAAATGTCCACAGGTCACTTTGGAGTCCTCTTCCTCTCTTTCCATCACCTCCAGAAAACATTTCCTGAATCCCAGTATTTCTCAACCTCTCTACCACCACTACTCTAGCTCAAGCTGTCATCCTGTGTTGCCTGGACTTCTGCCACAAAACTGGCCCATCTCAGGGGTGTGATATGGGAACTTCGAATCCTGGGTCTTTGTTTTCAAAATGAGGAGTTTCAGTCCAGCTGTCTCAGGGCCATGCACAGGAGCACCAGGTGAGTGGCTGTGTGTCAGATGGATGTTGTCTTCTGTCCATCTTTGGTCACTACAGGCACAAAGAATATGGGAAGAACTGACAAGATGACATCTGCATCTGCCCCTCCCACGGCACCATTGATCTCCATCTTTTCCCACCCTTCCTTCCCTAACTTCAACTCACTCTTCAGCTCGTTGCCATTGAGAAGACATGGCGTCGTCCTCCGCAGCCTCTCAGCCCAGCCCTTTCATATTTCTTATTTCATTTTTCATAATCATACATTTTATAATACACAAAGGGAACTCTTTATATAAATGAGAGGAACTTTTCATTCTTGTTACTAGAACCACAAAGGTAATGCATTGTCATACTAGAAAATTTTTCAAATATAGACAAGAAAATCAAAATTCCCTACAATACCATCACTGAGAAAAAATCTCAACAGTCAACATTTTAATGTTTTCCATCTATTTAAAAAAAATTACTGTGATATGTGTATATATATATATATATATATATATAAAAACATAAATTTGCCATTTAAAACACTTTTAAGTGTACAATTCAGTGGCATTAAATATATTCACAATGTCATGCAACTATCACCACTATTTCCAATTTTTTTTTTTATCACCCCAAATAGAAACTCTGTACCCATTGAGCAATAACTCTCCATTCCACCCTTCCCCAGCCCCTGGGAATGTCTAACCTACTTTCAGTCTCTATCAATTTGCTTGTTCTAGAGATTTCATATAAGTGGAATCATACAATATTTGTCCTTTTGTATCTGGCTTTTTTTCTCTTAGCATAATATTTTCAAGGTTCATCCATTGTAGCATATATCAGAACTTCATTCTTTTTATGGCTGAATAATCTATTGTATCTTTCATCATTTTAATTGCATATATGTTTAGAGAAAACTTGTTCCAAACCTCATCTGGAATTGAACCTTTATTGTGAGTTATTATATACAAATCTCTTATAGGAAGAAACTGGCGTTCCTGATGAAACTGGCATTTCTGATAAAATTCATTCTGATGAATTAGAATAGGACTGGGATCACGCCTGGGAAATCAGTTGCTCACTGACTGTCAGTAAAGTTTCTAAAGATCTTTGACTAGACTTGCTTCTTTTTGTATTCGGTCTAATGATGATTATCTAACCATTGTCTTTTCCCATAACATGTCCCCACTAAGAGTAAACCTTTTGATTACCCCATTACAGGTATTATCCCTGTAGCAAGACTGATTAAGCTTTGACTTGTGCTCTTAACGAAATTATCTAAAAAGTTTTTTCTAAGTTACAATAAATGTATTCTTACTATTTTGTAATAAAGATCAATTACCTTAATTCTAATATGTACTCCCTAAATTGTCTGCCTGGGAAATCTGAATGTCCTTTAAACGGGAGACATCTTTGACACATCCCACTTTATGAAGACTCAGGGGATATTTATTGGAGATGATATAAGCAGTACATGCCATGAGAACCAACACCCTGTTATGTTATACTTTCACCCAAAGGAAAAATGTCAGGTGCCCCCTTCTAGATCAATAAAGAGATGGAGGTTTTTTTCCTGCTTCCTTTGAAGCTGGGCTAGCTCTGCTACTGCTTTCGACCAATAGAATGCAGCAGAAGTGAAATTATGAGACTTTTGAGCCCTGCATTAAGAGGAACGTTCCTTCTTGGAACTCAGCTGTCATGCTGTGAGGACACATAAATAACCATGTGGAGAAGCCCGTGTGGAGATTGTCTCAGCTGGGCTCACGTGCAGTAAGCAGCACCAACTGCTAGCCAAAGACAAGACCTGCTGGACCTTCCAGTGATCCCAGTGCCCATATGAGACAGAAGAACGAACTAGGAGACCCAGTGAACAGAATCATGAATCGCCTGCCTCTTACTTTAAATGAAAAACTAGAAATGGTTAAGCTTAGTGAGAAAGGTGTGTTGAAAGCCAAAACAGGCTGAAAGCTAGGCCTCTTGCCCCAAACAGTGAGCCAAGCTGGGAATGCAAAGGAAAGTTCTGAAGGAAATTAAAAGTGCTACTCCAGTGAACACACGAAAGATAAAAAAGTGAAACAGCCTTATTGCTGATAATGGAGAAATTTTTGGTGGTCTGGATAGAAGATCAAACCAGCCAAAACATTCCCTTAAGCCAAAGACTAATCCAGAGCAAGGCTCTAACTTTCTTCAATACTATGACGGCTGAAAGAGGTGAGGAAGCTGTAGAAGAAAAGTTTGAAGCTAGCGGAGGTTGGTTTACGAGGTTTAAGGAAAGAAGCCTTAAAAAAACATAAAAGTGGAAGGTGAAGCAGCAGGTGTTGATGTAGACGCTGCAGCAAGTTAGCAGATCTCGCTAAGATAATTGATAAAGGTGGCTACACTAGACAACAGATTTTCACTGTAGACACACTTCAAAAGATGATGGTTAGCACTTTTTTAGCAATATTTCAAAATTAAGGTATATACTTTGTTTTTTAGACACAGTGCGATTGCACACTTAATAGACTGTAGTATAAACATCACTTTTATACACACTGGGAAACCAAAAACTTCGTGTGACTTGCTTTATTGTAATAGTTGCTTGATTGCAGTGGTCTGGAACCAAACCCACAGTATCTGCAAGGTGTGCCTGTAACCTTAACTAATAGCATCTTCAAAGGTCCAATTTACAAATGGGTTCACCCCCACAGGACCAGGGGAGGGGACCTGAACATGCCTTTGTGGGGGACATGATTCCATCCCCAGCATTACCGACAGCATGTTATAATAACAAATGACTCTAATGAGGTTTTGGCCTTCAGGAAGGCGTGGTGGTTGAGCTTTGAGCAAGTCTGCACAAGGTAGCAGCATGGCTATTTTGCTACCAAGTGAGGCTCAGTGAGATCTCCATAGGAGTCTTTGGGGATGGACGATCTTGACCAAGATCAATAGGACTGGGGGTGGGAGTGGGGTGGTGGGGAAGGGGGAGCAGAGAGGCTTACACAGAGACAGTTAAGTGCAGCTAAATTGCCGTTTTCCCAGCAATCAGATTCTTAGCTACATCATGAACCCTTTACCTGGCTGAAATGGAAGACAGAGCCAGTCCACAAAGCACTCCAAAGCCACCACTGCCCTCATATCACATATTGTTTGGTGCCAGCATTTGACACACCAGCATTGGAAGAAGCATGCTAGGGCTTGTGCAACTCCTGAGCCACATGTCTGGTGGGTAGGGATGTAGGAAACTCTGCAGTCGTGGAAAGTAAATATCTCACCTCCAAAAGCATACAACCCTGCAAACACCATAAAACAAAGACATGGTATTGTGAGCTGAGCCAAGACTCTCCCGTAAGGGAGGGTGGAGCTCGGGCATGGCTTTCCTCTCTTCCCTTGTGAAATCCCACATCATTTAGGGGTAATGTGTGGAGAAGGGAGCTTTCAGAAAGATGGTTGTGCCACAATTATGGCTCCTCTCCGCAACTACATCTCTGCTTTCTGATCTATAGCCCAACACACATATTTTCTCTTTTCCTTTTTAAAAGAGTTTTGCCCATAAAATATATGGACCTAATTTAAAAATTAAATAATACACCCCCAGAGTAGCAGTTCCCCTGACTTACCCGTTCCTACCCCCAAGTCTTACTGCCCAAGACCTGCTTTCAGCTCTTTCAACTGTCTCTTCTGCTCCTTATCTCCATTGCTTTAGACTCGCTCTGAATTTACCCATTTTAGTCCCTGTGTGTTGACTGCCTGCTGTGCTGAATGAGGACATGTCCTTATATACACCTTCCCCCTTTTTCTTTCTCCTCATCCTCCCAGTATAATTACATAACAATTTTTAGCCAAATCAATCGTAACTGTTGACATGATGATGATTAATAAATGTGGTTTGTCCCAGATCCGACTGGGGAACTGTGACTATCTTTCTTGTACAATGCTTTATTTTGTTGTTTTTCCCTTGCCAAGTTTTCTGGATCCTACCTTAATTTTTTCCTTCATGTATGTCAATGCTCATTGATAGCTTTTCCAAAAGCTCAAATATATCAGATATTTTATTTGTTCTACTTTCCTCCTGTTTCCCTGTAGTCTTTGGAGCTGCTGTGGGGCTGTCAGTATGCAATATTTCATCACCTTGTGGCCTCGCTCTCTGGATTCCCTGTTGCTGGATCCCAGGTCTTCCACTTTCTTGGCTTACTCCCCCTTTTTGTAGGATTATATTCTCTAGTGGTTTCCTAAGAAATAGCACATGTAAGTCAATTATTTTTTCATTCAACAATGTGTCAGAAATGTCTTTTTATTCTCCGCCTCCCAATTATTTATAATTTGGCTGCATGTAGATTCCTGGTTGAAACTCATTGACTCCATTGTCTTCTAACACGTTGCTGTGACTAGTTCAATGCAAATTTCATTTCCAATACTTGGAGTACTGGTCACTCAGAACCTTTTCAATTCGAGACACATGCTCCTCAAATATGAAATTTTTCTTCTATTACTCCTTTGATAATTTCCTTCCTTCTCTGTTCTTTAATTCTCTGGAATAAGTTGGACATTGGACCTCCTAGACTGATTCTCTAAGATTCCTATCTTTTCACTCTACTTGTTCTACTTTCTGAGATATTTCTTCTGCTTTATCTTTTATCTACTTTATTTTCCAAACCTTCTACTGAATGTTCTTATTTTAACCACCCTAAATTCCTACTAGTTCATTGTTAGCTATGCTCCATTAATTTTCAGTTTTCTGTTCTTGTCTTATGAATGCAACATCATGTGTCAATCTAATCATATTAATTTTAGTGAGTTTTTTGAAGTTTTTTCCAGATTCGCATATTATCTCTGTGTTCTTCAGGTTTCCTTTTTCTTCTTTCTTTGTTTTGGCCCCTATCTTTTACATAGAAAGCATTCATCAAATGCCTAGTGGTATTTGATTTTCTGTTCCTATTTACAGTAAAACACTTAAAATTTGACTAAAAGCTTTATATGCAAGGAGACTTCACAGAAGGATCAGGCAGTTGGGCCAACTGCTCTGTTGGAGGATTCCCAAAGGCCAGGACTTGACTGTCCACTTTCCCCAAAGAAGAAACTTTTAATCTCTTCCTGGGGGCTTTTGTCTAACTTCTGGAGCAACAGAGGACACATAACTCCCCTCCTTGAGGTGTGGATGCCTGAGCTGAGCATGGAAGCCATTTTATCACACTGATGAAGGTGTGCCTCTGGTGGTGCAGGAGTCGCTTTTAGGGTATGAATATAAACATTTTTCCTTATTATATATATATATATTTGCTTTAGTACAAGTTAGCAAAAATATAACTAGAACATCACCCATGATATAATGAATATTATTGCTCAAGACAAGCTATGTAAATGAAGGTCAGCCAAATAAAAAGTATAAAGGTAAATAATAGTACCTTAATAGGAGGGATCTAGACATGGCAAAAAAATCACGAAGGTGGTTCTCAAATTACTGATATTTGGGAAACACTGTAATGAAGAAATGGTAGACATCCTTTATTACATCAAGAGGGGATAGAAGGAAACTCCATGTGGAATTGACAGTCAAAAGGAACAGAGATGTATGGTAGGGAAATTACAAGTACCTCGATGTCTGGAGAGTGGTGCGAGGGGTCAGGGGCTGCATTTTAAAGAACCATGGATTTCCTTGAGTATTATTGTTTTACAGTGGCTCAGTGGTTCTGCCATGTCTGAGAGGAAGCATAGTTACTCACTGTGGCTGACCCAAGCTAAAATCAGCATGTAACGATTTGCCTATGAATTTACTTATGACAATGGAAACAAAACAGATTTTGATTAGCTTTTTGCTGTCACACAACCTAGTGATATGTCTCCTACTCCTGCCCCAGCACACACATCCATCACCTCATTTGAAAGAATATGCTGAGAATGTAAATTGATTTGAAGCCAAATCTCAGAAAACCTTAACCAGGAAGGTAAATCTGCTATAAAATATAAGTTAATTCATTCTCAGTGAGCACATATATAATGAATTTTGGATTTCTCATCATTTGTATATTCCTCTGTTTTCTGCCACAGCACAGGTTGGCCAGGCTTTGGAACACAACATAGACATTCCAGGGTTCTGTGGCTGCACTGGCCAGTATATGTGACTATCTAAAGATAAATCAATTAAAATTAAATTAAATAAAAAGTGTGTTCCTTCAGTTACAGTGGTGATATTTCAAGTGCTGTTTAGCCACATGTGGCTAGTGGCTGCTATACCGGACAGCTCAGATACAGAGCATTTTCATCATTGCAGAAAGTTCTATTAGATAGCACTGTTCTATAGTCATGAAGAACCTGTTTAAAATTTAAAAACTTTTAAATTTGCATACAGCAAAATTGACTTTTGTGTATGTGTACAATTCTAAAAGTTTAGTTGCATAAAACTGCCATCACAATCAGAATACAGAACAGTTTCATTCCACACCCCCACATTCCCTTACCCCAATCCCGGGCAACCCCTGATCTGCTCTCTGTTCCTATAGTGTTTCCTTTTCAAGAATGTCACACAAGTGAAAGCATATAATATATAGCCTTTTGATACTGGCTTCTTTCACTCTGCATAATGCCTTCAAGGTTCACCCAAGTTGTTGCATGTGTTAATAGTCCAGTCCTCTTTATTGCTGAATAGAATTCCATAATATGGTTGTACCAGTTTGTTTACACATTCACCCAATGAAGGTCACCTTGGTTCTCTCCAGTTTTTTTGGAGATTATGAATAAAGTTGCTAAAACGTTTGTGTATTGGTTTCTGTATGAAGATAGGTTTTCATTTCTCTATGGTAAATATCCAGAAATGGAACAGTTGGGTCATATGGTAAGTACATGTTTAATTTTATAGGAAAATACCAAGCAGTTTTCCAGAGTTGTTATATTATTTTGCATTCCCACTAGCAATATATGAGAGTTCTAGTAGCTCTGCAGTTTTGGCAACACTTGGTATTATCAGTATTTTTTAGCCACTCTAATGTGTGTGCAGTAGTGTCTAATTGTGGTCTTAATTTGCATTTCTTTAATGGCTAATGATGTTGAGCATCTTTTCATGTGCTTATTTGCCATCCTTATATATTCTTTGGAGACGTGCCTGTTCAAATCTTTTATCCATTTTTAAATTAGGTTGTGTAGCAGTTTGGCAGTTTGATATAGTTATGAATTCCAAAAATAGATATTGGATTATGCTTGTAAACTGGTCTGTTAATCTGGGCATGATTAAGTTATGATTAGTGCATTGACTGGGCCACGTCAATAGGGTGTTGAGCCCCACCCCTTGGTGGATGGGGTTTCGAAAATAAAAGACATGGCAAAGGACAGTGTTGGAGCAGTTTTTGAGTTGGAGTTGTGATGCGGAGTCTTGAGCTGGAGCCCCGGGAAATAGCATACAGAGGAGCTTGGTTGTGAGGAAAGAGAGAAGGCCCTGGGAAGAGAAGCAAGCCATTTGCCTGATAGTCTACAGCTGCCCTTGTGGCACAAAGCAAGCCTGAGTCCAGAGAGAGGCAAGCCCGGGAAGAGAGGAACCCAAGAAGCCTGAACCCTGGCAAATGTCAGCAGCTGTCTTGCTCCAACACGTGGCGATGGACTTTGGTGAGGGAAGAAACTTATGCTTTAAGGCCTGGTAACTGTAAGCTTCTACCCCAGATAAATACCCTTTATAAAGACCAACCGATTTCTGGTATTTTGCATCAGCACCCCTTCGGCTGACTAATACAGGTTGTTTTCTTACTTTTGAGTTTTTAGAGTTCTTTGTCAATATGTGATTTGCAAATATTTTCTCCTGGTCTGTTGCCTGTCTTTTCATTCTCTTAATAGTTTCTTTTACAGAGCAAAAGTTTTAGATTTTGATGGTTCTGATCACTATTACTTTATAGCAAGCCTTGAAATGCGGTGGTGTGATTTCTCCAACTTTTAGAGTCAGTTTGACTATATTTATAAAAAATCCTACTAGAGTTGTGATTGGAATTTAATTATATCCATAGATCAATTTGGGAAAAATTGACATCTTAATTATGTTGAGCTTTCCTGACCCATGGATGTGGTATGTATTTCCATTTATTTCATTCTCCCTTGAATTCTTTCATTAGCATTATGTAATTTTTAGCATATAGATTCTGCACATGTATTTTAGATTTACATGTAAATATGTCAGTTTTTGTTGCTATGGTAAATTGTATTTTTTAAAAATTTTGGTTTCCAATTGTTGATTGCTGGTGAAGAGAAGTATAATTTTTTATATTGACTTTGCATCTCATGACCTTGCTAATTCATATACTAATTGTAGGAGCTTTTTAGTAGATTCCTTGCACATTTCTACATAGACAAGCATGTTATATTTGGGTGGTTACAGTGGACTTTTAATATCAGAGCCTTCTTTGGTAATAATCTACTGAGAGATCAGATAAAAGTTTCAAGTCATGTCAAACAAGGCTGGGTATTCTGGTCCCCTTCTTTTCACTTTCTCTCTTCCTAATTTAAAATACCTTTTAGATGAAATAAAAAATAAAATAAAATACCTCTTCGATGACCTGCATGCTTTCCTTCCCTATCATGCCCTCAACCCTAAGGACTTTAGGATAAACGTTTTACCAATGAAATTGTCTTATGCCAAGGGTGGCTTAGGTAGTTTGTTTGAAATATTAAATATTCGAAAGCAGAAGTCAACTTTGCTAGATGTCCTCAAGGATTTGTAATATTACATTCAACAACCCCACCGAGTAAGTTATTCCACTTAGTTACTTGGGAATAAATGTTGCATTGTTAGCTCGAATAATGATAAAATGAAACTGGAACAAGACTTTCTTGCGGCCCAGAGGCCTTGTCAGTAGTTCCTGATGACCCAGTGGAAAGCCACCAGTCCCCGTAATGAGCCAACGAGGAAGGAGCCTCTCTTTTCTGCCCCCCTCAAAAGGCCCCCAGAACCAAACCACAGCTGATGTCTTCCAGACATCGAGGTCCCATTATTTGTTTTATAGGAAAACGGCCCTCCCCCCACTGGCTCACCCGTCAAGGATTTTTCAAACAGCTTAGCCCACACAAATGACAGGCAGAAGCTAACCCAAGTGCTCCAATTGAGGACTGTCAAAAATACCAGCAGGCGGGAAGTGGCAGGACATGGGTGCTTTGCCCGTCAGAGTTCCTGGCTCTTGTATGATGCGCTTGATCTGCTGTGGGTCCAGAACTGCCTAGGGGTAGAAGGAAGGGGAGAGACATAACCCTCTTGGGCTGCCCAAGCTTACATGCTGGATGTCATTAATCTGGCAAAACAGGAAGCTCGGGGTCAAAACTAAAGCCCAGGCACCGTGTCCAGAAACCCTGAAGGCAAGACAAAGGCAATTTTTAATTAGGACTGACCAGCAATAATAGACTCGTGGAGCCAGAGCTAGCTGCCCACTGGCACACACTACACCGCCCACAGCGGAGTCAGTCACTAGAGATGCCCCTCCTTCGGGAGAAAAGAAAAAAATAAGCCAACATGAAACCCATTAGCCCGTAGGGATGCCAGGTGTCTTCACCAGCAATGCGTGTCTGTGAATGGATTCTATGAAGTCCAGTCTCTCTACCTCTCAGCTACTATTCTCATTCAGGGGAAGCAGGAGAGGGGGGTTCCAAAGAGAACAGCAAGTTGTTGGTAGCAACTAGCTTTTAATTTTTTTTCTTCAGTAACTACTCACCAACATTTGGCCATCCCTGAACTTTTGACATATCACAGCCACTTTATCTTAAAATTTAAAGTAACTTTTATTTTTTTTTTCTTATTACTAAAGCAACACACAGATATTACAGAAACGTTAGAAAATATTGATATACAAATAGAAGACCCGTTGCTGTTGACATTTTGGAGCACAGCCTTAGCTCAGGGTTTCTAGCGTCAGCTCTGCTGACGTTTGGGCCCAGGTGAGTCTCTGTGGTGGGGAGGTCTTGTGCATTGCAGGACAGTTTGCATTTAGCAGCGGCCCTGGCCTCTACCCACTAGACGCCAGGAGTCACCCCCCTCCCCTGGGACACCCAAAACTGTCTCCAGATGTTGCCAAAATGTCCCCTAATGGGCAGAAAACATGCTGGGTTCAGGGTGTATGTTGCTGACTGAATTCCACCACTCACCTTTCTTCCTCTTCAGGAGTCTAGATGACACTTAAAAATATTAGAATTGAGCCAAATGGAATAAACATTATCCACGTGGTTAATTGATTAAATCGAGGCACCTGGGCCTCCGAGTGAGCTTGATTGGTTTCACTCACCCGAGCTGATCAGAGAAGCTGGAACGAGCACGAGGAGCCCTGGCTGGGCCTGTCTGAGGCAGGAAAGGGCGGGGTGACCCCGGGGAAGCAGGTCTTAAAGGTCAGGGCAGCGGAAGGCACTGGTGTGGGTTTTTGAGGAGAGTGACCCCCATCTACTTGGGTGTTAGCAGAGCCCATCAAGATAAGCCCCTCTTCCTCGTTTGGGGGGGTGGGCACTTCCTCGTCAGCCCCTCCTGAGAGCCAAGGAGCCGGCAGAAGCTGCTGGCCAGAGCGCGGGGGCAAAGCAGGCGCCCCCACACAGAGTTCTTTACTCTGAATAAGGAAACACACCTACAGATCTTAAATAGAAACGGTACCATACTGTACACGGTTTTGTAGCCTTTTTAGTATCATATACATTGCTTTGTAAACTTTTCTCAGTTACCATATCAACACTTTTCATATCAAATTACTTAAGAGATAATTTTAAATGGCCACGTTACTTGTCTGTACATCATGTATTTCACTAATCACCTTTCACTTCTTTTGTTCATTTCAAATTTCTTCTGTTATGAAAACACTTGCCCATCTCAGTGGCTACGACTGGAAGACCGAAGTCCCTGGTTCCTGCTTCCGGGTCAGTTATTAGCAGCGGAATCGTTGGTTCAAAGGGTGCATATTGAAATGCCCCCCGGGAGGACCCCCCACTCTATGTAGCTCTCTAGGGCTGCCATAGCCAAGGACAGCCAGCCAGGTGCCTTCAACAGAACGGATTGTCTCAGTTCTGGATGCCAGAGGCCTGAAATCGCGCTGTCGGCAGGGCCAAGCTTCCTGGAAGCCCGTGGGGTTCCGGTGGTGACTTGCTGCAGTGGATTCCCAGGCTGTGGCATAAGTCAACCTCGGCCTCCATCGCATGGCCATCTCTCTCTCTCTGTGTCCAAATGTCCTCTCCTTATACAGACACCAGTCATATTGGATTAAGGGTCCACCCTAACCCAGTTTGGTTTCATCTCAACTAACAACGTCTTCAGAGACCCTGTTTCCAAGTAGGATCACATCCCTGAAACTGGGGGTTAGACTTGAACAATATCTTTGGCGGGGGGGAGGGCACAATTTATTCCATAACCAGGAGCATAACTAGGGCTCAAACCATGAAAAGAGTGATTTAACAGACGCACATCACATTTTTCTGTCTTCTCTGGGGCCAGGATGACCACATGGTCTTGCCCACTGTGTCAAAGGCTCGAGCTCTGGTGAGGTTCCCCAGAAGACCCTCCCCTCCTGCACCCGGGTGCAGTTACCTCCTGAAACATACCGCATGCTGTGGGAGGAGCCACTGCAGGTTTGGCGCGGCTGACGAGTTTAGGAGCATTTTCATCAGTTGTGGGCTCAACTGGGGAAGGCTGTGGTTCACGTGAAATCTCCAGGCTTCGTGAAGTTGATTCCCAAGGCTTCCTGTCTTGAATTGTGGGAATTAGTGGTCAGTTGAATTCTTTTGTCATCTTTACCGAGAATCCAGGCATTGACATATTTATTTTTATACTTCCAACCTGAGGAAGAGCTGCTGGAATTTATCCACACAATCCTTTCTGCTCTAGAAGCTCCCAGAGAAGTAGCCTTTACCCAGGGCAGATTTTAAACACAAGTACCAGTCAAACACTGTCTAGAAATCAAAGCTCACTTTGTTCCAGGAGACTTTGTATCTTTTTCCCTCATCTCTCTCTTCCCCCAATTTAAACATGACTCAGAAAGCTCAGACCTAGTCATGAGGCAGGCGTTGGCCAGCTTGCCAAGGTTAATATTTGTGTTTGGAAACACGGCCCCTGGTGTACGGGCAGTAGCCTCCAAGCTGCCTCCAAGGTTTCTCTTGGCCAGCGTGTTGTCCAAACAGCCCCGCTCCTCATTCATTTTTTATGGTTTGAGAAGGAGCTGAGTGTTTTACATGAAGGGACCAACTGAGCGCTGAGGGGCCTGTGGTGGCAGCAGGTCCACTGGGGTCTTGTCCAACACCCCCAGCCACCCCCACTCCCGACTCAGGCCCCCTCAGGAGAACCCACTGGGTTTGGGGAAACTGTGCGACTGATGGGCTTGGCTTGGCTAACAAGTGCCCAGTGTTCCGCCCACTGAGCCTAGTCCAGAGGGCCATCCCTGGAGACACTGGAAGCTCTATTCTGCAAGGCCCCAGCCGCGCATACCTCCCTCGACTGGAAAAAGGTGCGTGCAAGGACTCCCTCCTGCAAAGCGGAGACGTGCCAGGAGCAGGGCTGGGGCCAGACCCTGCATCCACAAGGGCCGTTCAACTCAGGGGCTCAATGTGCTTCTCCCGGGGCCTTCTGGGGACCCCGAGTGCCTCAGCCTCGTTCGGGGTGGAAGAGCAGCAGCCGTGGCAGCTCTCCTTCATCGCCTCCAAGCCAGCTGGGTGGGGCCTGCCTCGCAGATGGGGCCCTGCCTGCCTTGGGTGGACTTCAGAGACCAAAGGCCTGTCAAGTCAGAAGAGAAAAACGTCAGCCAACATGATTCACTATGCTCTGATTACCGCGGTTAAAAAAGAAATCTATATACATACAAATAAATAAAATAATTTATAACGAAATAAGTGGGTAAGGGAGGGTGGATCTGGAACAATGATCTTTAACTCTGGTTTCTTCATTTTCTGTAATGTGGTTATTTTGCCTTTATAATAACAAAAAAAAAACAAGGAGAAGAAATAACTGAAGTTTCCACCGTGTTTTCAATGGTGGCGTCTTGAGGAGTCTAGCCTGAGGAGTGTGTCAGCTCGGATGTGCCTGGGGAGATGGGGCGTGGATTGGGCGTGGGTGGCGCTGCTGGACCTGCTTACCTGCGTGAGGCCTGGTTTCCCTACGTGCAACAGGGCGGCAGGATCCTGGAAGCCTTAGGGCCTCGCAGCGCCTCAAGCCAAAAGAAATCTTGGAGGCTGCCGTGGCGCGTTAATCAGTGTCAGCCCCTGCTTGAGCCCCAGGTAGAACAGACACCGGGCTGTGGGAGGATGGAGAGGGGCTTAGGGTCATTAGGGAGGACAGGGGACGGTGACAGGAGGCTGTAGAACTTGGCTCCAGGAGCCCCTCCTTCAGACTTGGTTCCCACCCCCCGAGCACTTGGTGGCCGGTTCACCCTGTAGGCTAGCCTCTCAGTTTCTTCTCAGGAGGTAGGATGCCACCAAGGGAAGCTGTGGATCTCTGAGAGAATGAAGAGCTCATTCCAGGAAAGCTCCCCTGCGTGGAAGGCTGGGGCCTTCCCAGACCTCCGCAGGCATCTTTCTGCCAAATACTGAGAATCTCTGATTTTGAATGAGAAGTCTCTTGCCCCTTGTCGTAGTCTTTTAGGGCTGCCTTAGCAAAGTACCACGAACGAGTGGCTTTAGACAGCAGAAGCTTACGGCCTCACAGTTCCGGATGCTAGAGGCCCAAGTGCAGGTGTCGGCAGGGCCGAGCTTCCTCCCAAGTGCATGGGGTTCCGGAGGCGAAGCTCAGCCTGCCTCCGTCTCGGGGTCCTTCTCTGCCCCCACCCCTCTCTGCACACCCCCCGCCTCTCTCTCTCGCTCTCTCTCTATCTCTTACTCTCTCTCTCTCTATCTCTTACTCTCTCTCTTACTCTCTCTCTCTCTCTTACTCTCTCTCTTCTCTTACTCTCTCTCTCTCTCTCTCTCTCTCTCTCTCTCTCTCTCTC
>JAQZBX010052972.1:0-18986 GCA_029593785.1 Cabassous unicinctus | reverse complement strand
CCAATAAAATACAAAAAAATTTTTTTAATTGAAAAAAAATTTAAATTTAAGCATTGTGTCTTTCATCACTGAAATATCTATATTCTTGTATGTACAATGACATTTTCTTGTATATATTCCCCCAGTGTCTTAATTTTTCATTTCATTTTCAAAGGAGCTTTAGGATTAAAAAAGTTACATAGAGAATACAGGTGATTCCCAAATACCCAACACCTTTGCCCTTTCCCCCACTCCCTTATTAATAACATTTTACATGTGTATGGTACTTTTGTTAAAATTGATGTAAAATTATTGAAGATCACTTCTAACCATGGTTAATGGTTTACATCATGGTTTATATTTTGGATCATACACTTTTATAGGTTTTGACAAAATTTGAAGTGGTCTATATCCATCATTGCAAGATCATGCTGAACAATTCTAATGCCCTAAAAATGCCCTACTATCCATCTAGTCTTTTCTTCCATTCCCCTCCCATTGGAGCATATGATAGTCACTGATACTCAGTTTTTGAAGAATAAGATTTATAGTTACTTGCAATAGTATTGAGGGCTTGACATATTTGTCTGTTTTCTTTTATTAGACACTGTTCTTGAAGGATTCTTGTCCCTCTAATTGAGAACACAGCAGGACTCCCTAGGATGGCAATTTAACATTTTCTTGTTTATTATGTGATATACACACTGATATAACACATTATGACAAGATGAACACTTAGATATTCTATAGAAGCCTGCTCCAGGTGCACCCCATCCCATAGACCCTCCACACAAGACACCCTACACCAGTAACCTCCCCTGCCACATTTGCTAAAAACACATTTCCAACATTATAGGTTTAATCAAAGGCCTGCAAATCCCCAGAGTTCATTTGTTCATTCCCTCAAAAATCCCCCTCATTCCCTGGATAGTCCAACCTAACACACCCGCCCTACCACCCCTCAAAGACCAGCACTACCAAACTGAAACATGTCACTGTACCACAGTCAAACCCATCCATTGCCCAAGCACACAGTTCTGCTATATCATAGATTTTGTCATTATGGGCATGGCTCATTCACCACTGCCAACTTTCTGTCTCCTATAAAGCTATCTTCCAGACTCTAGCTAGGTATGTCTGCTCAATTTGCTTAATTCCTATCAATGAGGTCATGTAATATTTGTCCTTCAGTGCCTGGCTTACTCACTCAACATAAGGTCTTAAAGATTCATCCATGTTAATCCATGTGTTAATATTGCATTCCTTCTTACAACTGAGTAATATTCCATTATAGGTACTATATGTACATATAATGTATAATATTATATATAATGTACATGGAATATATAATACTCCATTATATGTACTATATGTACACATGTAGTCCACTTTTTTTAAAGAGCCACCAGTCTAATGGGTGTAAGATGATATTTCATTGTAGTTTTGATTTACATTTCCCCAGTAGCTATGGTGAGTACCTTTTTATGTGCTTTTTAGCCATTTTTATTTCTTCTTTGGAGAAGTGACTATTCGAATGTCTTGCCCGTTTTTTAAATGGGTTGTTTGTCTTTTTTATTTTTGAAATGTAGGATTTCTTTATATATGCTGAATATTAGACCCCTTATCAGATAGATGGTTACCAAATATATTTTTCCATTGAATAGGCTGCCTTTTCACTTTCTTGACATACTGCATTGAAGTGCAAATTTTTTAATTTTGAGGAGATCCCATTTATCTAATTGTTCTTTCATTGATTGTGCTTTGGGTATAAAATTTATGAATACATTCCTAGCATAAGTTCCCATAGATGCTTCCAAACATTATCTTCTAGGAGCTTTATTGACTTGGCTCTTATATTTAGATATTTGATCTATCTTGAGTTAATTTTGATATAGAGTGTGAGATTGTGGTCCTCTCTCATTCTTTGGGTATGGATATCCAGAACTCCAAGCACTATTTTTTGTAGAGGCCATTCTTTCCCAGGTGAATGGACTTGGTGGCCCGTTGAATATCAGTTTATCATATATATAAGGATCTATATCAAAACTCTCAGTTCTGTTCCATTGATCAGTGTGTCTATCCTTGTGCCAATACCATGCAGTTTTGACCACCGTAGCATTGTAGTATGTTTTAAACTCAGGTAATAGGTTCCTTTGAATTTTCTTTTCTTTGTCAATATTTCTTTAGCAATTTGGGGCCCCTTGTCCTTCCAGATAAATTTCATAATTAGTTTTTCAAATACAGTAAAGCATACTGTTGTGATTTTTATTGGGATTGCATTAAATCTGTAAATCATTTTAGGTAGGACTGAGATATTATGATGTTTATTCTTCTAGTCCATGAGTAGAGAGTATTCTTCCACGTATTTAGGTCTTCTTTGATTTCCTTTAACAATATTGAGTAGTTTTCTGCATAGAAGTCCTTCACATCTTTAGTTAAGTTTATATCTAGGTATTTATTCTTTTAGCTGCTATTGTAAATAGAACTTTTATCTTGATTTCTTCCCCAGTTGCTTATTTTTGGGGTCCAGATATGCTACTGATTTTTGCACATTGATCTTATATCCTGCGACCTTACTGAACTCTTTTATCAGCTCTAGAAACTTTGTTGTAGATTCCTCAGGGCTTTGGATGTATAGGAGCATATCATCTGCAAAAAAAAAGAAAATTTTCCCCTTCCTCTCCAATCTGAATGCCTGTTATATCTTTATCCTGCCTAAGTGCTCCAGCAACTACTTATAATACAATGTTGAATAAGAGCAGTGTCAGTGGTCATATTTGTATTTTCCACATCTTAGCAGGAAGGCTTATGGCATTTCACCATTGAATA
Source organism: Cabassous unicinctus (assembly GCA_029593785.1). Lineage (NCBI taxonomy): Eukaryota > Metazoa > Chordata > Mammalia > Cingulata > Chlamyphoridae > Cabassous > Cabassous unicinctus. Next base: position 16,178 of record JAQZBX010052972.1, on the reverse strand, counting down.
TGATGTTTGCTGTGTGTTTTTCATATATAACCTTTAACATGTTGAGGAGGTTTCCTTCTTTTCCTATCTTGTGAAGTGTTTTAATCCAGAAAGTGTGCTCTATTTTATTGAATGCATCAGCAGAGATGATAATGCAATGTTTTTCTTTCAACTATTTATGTGGTGTATTACATTGATTTATTTCCTTATGTTGAACCACCCTTGCATACCAGGGATTAAATCTACTTAGTCATGATGTATAATTCATTTGATGTGTAATTGAATACAATTAGCAAATATTTTGTTGAGGATTTTGGCATCCACATTCATTAAAGAAATTTGTCTGTAGTTTTACTTTCTTGTGAGGTCTATATTTGACTTTGGTTTTAGGGTGATGTTGGCATCATAGAATGAGTTAGGCATTGTTTCCTCCACTTCTATTTTTTGGAAGAGTTTAAGCATTATTGGTGTTAATTCTTTCTGGAATGTTTGGTAGAATTCACCTGGGAAGCCATCTGGTCCTGGGCTCTTCTTAGTTAGGAGGTTTTTGGTAACAAAAATCAATCTCATTACATATGATTGGTGGATTAAGTTCATCAGTTTCTTATTTTGTCAATGTAGACTGCTTATATGTTTCTAGAAATTGGTCCATTTCATCAAATTTATTCATCATGTTGGCATATGATTTTTCAAAGTGTCCTCCTATTATACTCTTTATTTCTGTGGGATCAATGGTGATATCTCCTTCCTTGTTTTTTATTTTATGTATTTGCACCTTCTCTCATTTTTTCTTTATTACTCTAGCTAAGGGTTTGTCATTTTTATTAATCTTCTCAAAGAATCAGCTTTTGATTATGTTTAATTTTTCTAGTGCTTTCTTACTTTCAATTTCATTTAGTTCTGCTCTAGTCTTTGTCATTTCCTTCTTTCTTCTTCCTTTGAGGTAAGTTTGTAGTTCTTTTTCTAATACCTCCATGTGTGCAGTTATGTCTTTGATTTTAGCTCTTCTTTTTTAATATAGGCATTTATGGCTATGAATTTTCCTCTTAGTATATCTTTTGCTGCATCCTATAGGTTTTGATATGTTGTGTTATCATTTTCATTCATTTCAAGGTAGCTACTGATTTCTTTTGTGATTTCCTCCTTGCCCACTGTTTGTCCAAGAGTGTGTTGTTCAAATTCCATATCTTTGTGTACAATCTGGTTCTCAGTCCCTTATTGATTTCCAGCTTCATTCCATTGATGACAGAGTAATTACTTTGTATAATTTCAATATTTCTGAATTCATTTGGAGTTGCTGTGCGGCCTAGATTTGGCCTATCCTGGAGAATGATCCATGTGCACTCAAAAAGAATGCATATCCCAAATTATTTGGGTGTAATATTTTCTATATGTCTATTAAGTCCAGATCTACTAATGTATTATTCAAAGTCTTTGTTTCTTTATTGTTTCTCTGTCAAGATGTTCTGTCTAATGGTGATAATGGTGTATTAAGTTCCGCCACTATAATTGTAAAGGTATTTATTTCTCCAATTAGTTTTTCCAATGTTTCTCTGATGTATTTTGAGGTGATCCTTCTTAAGTGCATAGATATTTATGATTGTTCATTCCTACTGATAGATTACCACTTTTATTACTATATAATTTCCTTCTTTGTCTCTTACAATAGTTTTTTATTTAAAGTCTGTTTTTTTCCAAAATTAGTAGAGCTACTCCTGCCCTTTTCTGATAATTATTTCATGTAAAATTGTTTTCCAAACATTCACTTTCAGTCTCTTTGCATCCCTTGTGTAAGGTGATTTTCTTGTAGACAGCATATAGATGGATCATGCTTCCTTATCCATTGTGACAATCTGTGTCTCTTGACTGGTGAGGTTAATCCATTAACATTCAATTTTATTACTGTCAAGGAATTAGTAGCATTAGCCATACATTCTTTAGGTTTATGTATGCCATATCTTATTTTAATATCTCTTCTTATCTTTATAGTTGTTCTCATACTCTCCTCTAACTCTCTCTCTCCTGTTTTTTTTTCCTTTTGACCTGCAAACTCCCTTTAGTAATTCTTGAAGTGTAGGTTTCTTATTGACATACTCTCTTAATTTCTGTTTATATGTGAATATTTGAAACTCTCCCTTATTTTTGAATGCCAGTTTTGCTGGACAGAGAATTCTTGGCTGGAAGGGCTTTTTCCTTTATCCCCTTAACTATTTCAAACCACTTCCTTCTTGCCTCCATTGTTTCAGATGAGAAATCAGCTTTTAATCTTTCGAGCTTCCCTTTTATCTATGATTCTCTTTTCTCTTGCTGTTTTCAGTATTAACTCTTTGTCTTGAGCATTGGACAATTTGACATGTAAATGTCTTAGAGTAGGCCTGTTAGGATTTATAATATTTGTGCTGTGCTGTACCCCCTGGACATGTACGTCTATGTCCTTCAATAGTGTTGGGAAGTTTTCAGCCATTATTTCCTCAAACACACCTTTTCTCCTGTTTCCCTTCTCTTCTTCTTCTGGGATGCTTATAAAGTGTATGTTTGTGCATTTTGTACTGTCAGTTTAATTCCTGATTTCCTGTTGGATTTTTCCTATCTTTTTATCTATCTGTTCTAGTATCTGCTTGATTTCAGCTGTACTGTCTTTCACATCACTGATCCTTTCCTCTGCATGTTCTAATCTTCTTTTATGAGCTTCCAGTGTATTTGCAATTTCTTGGATTGTGCAATTCATCACCATTATTTCTGTTATCTTTTTATGTATGTTTACAATTTCTTCAGTGTGTTCTCTCAGTGTCTTCTTAATATCATTAATCTTTTCCTTCACTTTATTAAGTTGATTCATGATATTTGTTTGGACATCTCTTATTAGTTGTTCCATGTTCTGCTTCTCCTGTTTTTTAGTTGGTTCATTTGACTGGGCTATATCTTCCTGTTTCTTAGTATGGGCTGTCATTTTTTGTTGGTGTCTAGGCATCAGTTTATCTTGATGGGTTTGTTCAGTTGATTAGTTTCACTTGCAAATCTAGAGTTTTATTTTGTTGTGATTTTTTGGTGTGTAGTAAGTTTCCACTTTTATACTTTATTCTTCTTCATCTATTTCCTTGTTATTGTCTATGTTTCCTTCAAAAAAAACATTAGGGTCAGAGAAAAAGAAAGAGGTAAGAAGAGAAAAAGGATACTAGGAATAATAATAGTAAAAGGTAGTAGAGGAATCATATAAGACCTAGGAAAATGCATAATTAACTTGAGTAAGAAATGCAGAGGAATAAGAATAAAAAAGTGTAGTACAAACAATGGGATTAGAAACTGAATAGAGGAAAATATATAGGATGAATTAAAAGGCCAGAATCAGAAGATAAGGAAAGAGAGAAGAAAACACAAATAGAAAAAATGTTAAAAGTTAAATAAAACAGAAAAAATTAAAGAGAAGTAAAAACAAGAAAAATTGAAGACCAAACAAAAAAGGTGTAATTTAAGAACAACAGAAGACAGAACATAGAAAGATGAAGGAAGGAAAACAAATAATATAGGTAGACAAAATTGTTAAAGAAGTAATAGGGAAACAAAGAAAGGGGAACACCACAAAGAAGAAATGAGACAAAAGCAATTATTTAGCAAAACGGGGTGGAAGAAAGAGAATAAAAAATTTAAAAAGAACAGAAATCAAACCAACAAGCAAACAAAAAACATGGAAAAACAGTATTCCCTCTTAGGCCCCTAAGGATCATCTCAGGCTGCCGTTGTTCATCAATCCATTACTCTGCAGCCCCTCCTCTGCAGGTTTTGAACTGGGTTTTAGCACATAAATTAAGTTAAAATTTAAAAAGGAAAAATTTTTTAAAGAAAAATAACAGATCCAAGAAAAGCTAATACAAAAAGAATGTCTAAAAGTTCCCTATCCTAAAGTATTCAGCTGAGTTTTATAACCCTGTGGATCATTTCTCTAAGATTAGCCAGGAATCGAATCAGGGCACTCATGTATTCAAGGCATGAACTCCTCCACTGAGCTAAACTTTCTCCTTGGACAACTTAGCCTTTTAGAAGGCTATCCACCCACATTCCATCCCACCGGTTTGAATCTTTGCAGTTTGCCAGAGTCCTGCTGATTAGGCACCTGTCTGTCCTTGCCTCTTTTCTATTCTACTTGCTTTCTCTCTCAGGGCAGATGGGTGTGACAGCCTGTGTGAGTGGATCCCTCTTTCCTCTTTTAGTCAGGTCAAGGTCCCTTCTGAAATTCAAAGGGGACCCTGGTGACCAAACTCACCACAAAGAAACCACTCTTGACCCTCTTCCCCACCTTTCCTCCTCCCAGGGGACCCTAAATAGGCCTTTGAAAGCTTATTGAAGCTTCCTCCCACCTGCCTTCTTTAGGGAACTTGGAATTTTGATAATTTTCAGCACCAGACTTCTCAGTTACCTCTCCCCACCCAAGTTCCGCTCTCTCAGGGCTGCTGGGTGCTTCAGGCTGCCTGAATAGATTCCCTTCTCCCCTATTCCTGGGTCTATCTTGTTGACAGCTGGTATGCACCCTGAAGTTCAAAGGGGACCCAGGTAATTGATCTTACAGAACATAAACCCCTCTCCAACCTTTGCCAGAACCCTCTTCCTCCCAGAGAATGCTCCCTTCCAATCACTGGCTGGTGGAAGTCAGGGAGTTCATGGAAGTTTTTTGCCTTGAGGATGGGGTTTATCAACCTGCTATTTCCAACCACAGGCGTGATAATCTCACAGTTTTCCCTTGGGCTCTTTATCTCTTTGTCCAGTTCCCTCTGGATCAATGCCCTGAAGCCTCCTGCTCTGTGGGTTCCCAAAAAAGCTCACATGGGTAGGATTTTTCCTCTTCTTAGTCATTTTTTGCGAGAGAGCTGAGGAGTGCCCACCTAAGCTGATTCCATCTTGCTGGAACTTTCACTTAATGTTATTGAAGTTCACTTGTATGTGATGGATCTCTTTTCTCTTACTGTTTTCAGTATTATCTCTTTGTCTTGAGCATCAAACAATTTGGTAAGTATATATCTTGCAGTAGGCTTGTTAGGATTTATAATGTTTTGAGTGTGCTGTGCTTCCTAGGCATATTTGACCATGTCTCTCAAAAGAGTTAGGAAATTTTCAGCTATTATTTCCTCTAACACTCCTTCTGCCCCCTTTCTCTTTTCTTCTCTGTCTGTTAATCCTATAATGTGTATGCTTGTGCATTTCATGTTGTCATTCAAATCCCTAAGTCCCTGATGAATTTTTTCTATCTTTTTATCTTCAAATATATTGTCTTCAGCATCACTGATTCTTTCCTCTGCTTGTTCAAATCTGCTGATATGCTTCCAGTGTATTTTTGATTTCTTGCATTGTGCCATTCATCAACATCAGATCCATTATTTTTTTATATATGTTTACAATTTCTTCAGTGTGTTCCCCCAGTGTCTTTTTAATATCCTTTATCACTCTCTTCACTTCAGTAAGTTGATTCATGTTTGTTTAGACATTCTTGATCAGTTGTTCCACATTCTGCATCTCCTCTTAAATTTCAGTTTGGTTGCTACACTGGGCCAAGTCTTCCTGTTTCTAAATATGGCTTGTAATTTTTTTTTGGTCTCTTAGTATCTGTTTATCTTAATGGGATTACTTGGTTAGCTTATCTTTCTACTCTAGGGTTTCATTTTGTTGCTCTTGGTGGTAAGTTTCTTTTTTGATAACTGGCTCCTCTAATTCTTTATCCTTGTAGTTGTCTGTATCTGCTTGAAAAAAAATTAGGACCAGAGAAAATGAAAAAGATAAGAAAAGAAAAAGAATAATAGTAATAATAATTTAAAACAGTAGAAGAGGAACCATACAGGAGCTAGAAAATGAAATAATATGAGTAAAAAAGTAATAAAAAATACAAAGGAATAAGAATAAAAATAGTGGAATAGAAAGAAAAAAAGAAGAAACAGAAAAGAGAGAAAAATAGAATGAAATAAAAGGCTGGACACACAAGAAGAGAATAAAAAGAAAAAATAGGGGGGAAGAAAAAGAAAAAGGAAGATCAAACAAGAAAAGGTGGAATGAAATAAAAGCAACAGAAGTCAGAATTCAGAAAATTGAAAGAAAGAAAAGAAATAAAGTAGGTTGAAAAAAGATAAGTAAAGGGAAAAAAAAGGCAAAAAGAAAGGGAAATGAAAACAAACAAGAAACTAAACAGCAACAAAAACAACACGGGAAAAACAACCTTCCTTCCTAGGCCCCTAGGGACCTTCTCAGCTTGCTGGTGCTCATCAACTAATCACCTTGTAGACAGCCCTCCACCAGTGATGTACCCAGTTTTAGAGAATAAAATAAAGGAAAGAGATAAAAAGAAAGAAGATAAAAAGAACTAATACAAATTTAAAAAATAACAGATCCAAAAAAAACACACAAAACAAACATAACTACAGAATCTCAGTCTGTATGTTCCTTATCTAAAGAGGCTAGCTGTGTGCCTGATAATTCAGTGGATCACTACCTGGATCCCTTCTGGTAGGAGGTACTGGGACTCAATTCAGGGACCTTCTACATGCAAGACAGGAATTCCTTCACTGAGCTACCCTGGCTGTATATGCTAAATAGTCTTCTGAAAGCTTATCTGGCTCTTTCTGCTCCTGTTTCTCTCAGGTGGGTTGGGCTTCTACAGTTTTCAGGGGCCAAGCTAGTTGGGTGCCTGTTTCTGCTTCCTCCCTGACTTAGTTCCTCTCTCCCAGGGCTGCTGGGTATGACTGCCTGTCTGATCAGATGCTCCTTCTTCTCTACCTGGGGCAGTGCTGGCTGGTGTCCTCCCTGAGATTCAAAAGTGGCTCATGTGGCCAAACCTACCAAAAAGAAACAACTCTACACCCTCTGCCAGACCCTTCTTCCTCCCAGGGAGCACTCCCTCCCACTCAGCTGGTTAATAAGAGCCATGGGTTCCATGGAGGCTATCTGCCTTGAGGGTGGGACTTACCTTCTGGCTGTTTCCCCACAGGGGAAACTCCTGGTTTTTCCTTGGCCTCATTGACTCTTTCCTTCCTGGATGATATTCTGCAGCCTCCTGTTCTGTAGATCTCCAAGCAGCTCCATCGGGTAGGTTTTTGCTCTTTCTCTGCCATTTCTTGATAGCAAGCTGAGCAATGATACCTACATTGATGCCATTTTCCGAAAAGTCTAATAAGTTAATCTTTTCTGCCATGTGCTCTCAATTAGACTTACTTTTTAATTTATTTCCTAGATATGGTTTAAATATGATTATATGTTTTCTGGTGTTTAATTGTATATAAGCAAATAGCTATAAAGAAATAGAATGCATATAATTTACATCCCATTCTTAAATGGAAGTTAGCATAACTCTTCTATGCCTTATTTTTATTTTTTACTTCATATAATTATGTTTTCTCCTTGGCTATAATCAGTCCCTTATTTTTTCTGCCTTGAGTACATCAATTTGTATTTAAGCAGGAACATCTGTAGTGTAAATTCCAGATTATTAAGTGATAAGTTGGAAATGCATTTGTAATTTTCATACATACAAAAAATGTTCCCTCCATAAAGATAGACCATTTTGTACTCTCATTTGTCTTGCTTTCCAACAGCCTTGTCATCAGAAAGATTTATCACATGTTTTGCTTTTGCAAATATCACTTTACTTTTAATCAGCACATGTTTGTTAAAAATTAGGTTGAGCATATTTTGAGATGTTTAAGACATGTTTTCTCTATTTTTTGATAATCTAACCCTTCACTTCTTTTGCCTATTTTTTTTTACTGATTTGTTAGTGTTTTTATTCTTGGATTCTAAAGTATGTTTTGTTAAGGACATAAGAAGTTAAAAGTTTAAAAATATTAAAAAGTAATACTTTAAAAAAAATTCCTTCCAATAAAGAAAATAGGTATAAAATAAAAATAAAAGTAATTTATATATATTTTCCCTAATTATGTTATGCTTTTCAATGTAAATTAATTTTTGTATTTCTATGTAATAAAAATTCATTAATATTCTCTTTTATGATCTCACAATTTTGATATACAAAAAAACCTTCCCTGTATTATTCATACACATTTACATTCCCACTAGCAGTAATGAGAATTCCAGTGCTACACAAATCTCATCTTTTCCTTTTAAACATTCTGTTTGGGTATAAGGTGCTATTAAAATGTGTATGTTTAATTTGCATTTTCCTGAATTCAAGCAAAGTTGATTAACTGTTCATATTGACTATTTGAATATCTCTGTGAAATATATGTTCAAAGATTTTGCTCATGTTTCTATTGAGATGACTGTCTTTATTAAATTATTGACTTGCAGAAATTTGTTATAACTTGTCCATATATTTTTATTGTTGGACGTTTATATTCCAAACCTATTATCAAACCCTTGAGTTGTCTTTTCATTCTCTTAATAATATCTGTTGATAAATAGAAGTGATTATCCTTAAAATAATTCATTTATTTTTTCTCTTTTTCAGTTAACATCTTGGGTATAGGAGCCAGTAAACAAAGTCATGTAAATAGCCTTCTATGCTTTCTCTTAAAAGTTTATTTCCTTTAATTATTCTTTTTTAAAATTTCTTTTTAAAGACATTTTAGATTACAGGAAAGTTACAGGATATTCTCCTATACCCCAACCTCTCTCTCACATTTTTCCCTATATATTGGTCAGCCAAAGGGGTTTTGATGCAAAATATCAGAAATTTGTTGGCTTTTATAAAATATGTTTATTTGGGGTAGAAGCTTAGAGTTGCCAGGCCATAAAGCATAAGCTATTTCCCTCACCAAAGTCTATTGCTGCTTGTTGGAGCAAGATAGCTCCTAAAGTCTGCAAGTGTTCAGGCTTCCTCTGAAGGCTCCATAGTGGTCCCAGCTTTTTCCAAGTTCAGCTGTAGGCTGGGAAAAGTCTTGTCTCTTTCTCAGGACTTGTTTCTCTCTGGGCTCAGCTGCTCTGCTCATTCCACTAGGCCAGCTATAGACTATCAGGCTAATGACTCATCTCTCTTTCTGGGACCTCTGCCATGTCTAATGGAGCCTTCTCTCCTTCCTCATGTATCTGCTTCTCTGTGTATTTACTTCCCAGGATTCCAGCCTTCAAAACTCCAACATCAAAATTCAAAAACTCCACTCTCTTCTCTGCAGTGTAGTTTTCTCTGTGAGTCCCTGTTCACCAAAGAGGTGGGGACTCAACATCCTATTGACATGGCTCAATCAAAGCCCTAATCTTAATTTAATCAAATGACAGTGAAACTTCTGAATCCAATACAATCTAATATGCCCAGAGGAACAGACGAGTTTACAAACATAATCCAATTTATACTTTTGGAATTCATAAATAATGCCAAACTGCTACGTCAATATAGCCTAAAATTCTGTCTTTATATATGTGTCTCTTGTTATAAGCATATGGCTGACTTTGGTGTTTTCATCAAGTCTAATAATAAAAAAAGTTAATAGAATATTTGATTGATTAATGTTTTTGTTATATATATATATATTTATGCTTTTATATACCTTTTTCTCATTTTTCTTAACTTCTTTTGAGTTAATCCGTATTTTTATTGTTCCATTTTCATTTGTTATGATTGTACACATTTTTAGTTAATAATATGGATAAGACTGGTTTACACATTCATGGACTATGCTACATCATTGGTTGCCCTTTTATAAATTAAAATCAATATCTCTTATCTCTCAGCCACTCAAAGGTCAAACATAAGTCCAAAAAAAGACTGAGCAGGATACACATTTTTCTTAAGTGCCCATAGATTTTTCTCTAGGATAGATCATATGTTGGATTCAGAAAACAGATCTCCATAAAGTTAAAAAGATTGAAATTATACAAAGCACTTTCTACGATCATAATGGAACGAAGTTGGAAATCAATAACAGGTGGAAAAAGGGAAAATTCACAAATACACAGAGATTAAACAACACACTTAAATAATCAGTAGATCAAAGGAGAAATCAATAAATATCTCAAGATATATGAAAATGAGAACACAACATATCAAAACCTATGGGATACAGTCAAGGCAGTTCTGAGAGTGAAATATATAATCCTCAATACTTACATTAAACAAGAAGAAAAAGCTAAAATCAAAGATTTAACTGCACACTTGGAGGAACTAGAAAAAAATTGTAGACTAACTCAAAGCTATCAGAATGAAAGAAATAAAAATTATAGCAGATATAAATGAGATTGAGAAGAAAAATAAAAACAATAGAAAGAACATATTCAAAACTTGGTTCTTCAAGAATATCAGAAGAATTCTGTTTGGAACTATTTTACAGTTAAGAACTAGGGCCAATGCCTTCCTCTCTGCATTTGCAAAAATTATATCAAAGAACAGTCAATAAATATATGAATATCAAACTCTACCCTGGAATATAATTGGATTAGAAATCATCCATCTTGTGAAATGAAAAGAGAAAAAGTAGCTCTTCCAACTACATTACCTAAACCTTGAACTGTGTGTTTTTAATGAAGTAAATTGTTTTGTTCTAGATTATTTAAACAATCAAGGTTACCATGGCATTTTTTCACCCTTCCTTACTCTCCATACATGTAATCTTGTCCTCCTATTCCATTGCCCTAAAGTGCCTTATGTTCCCTCTATTATTTCCTCCCCCTTCCCTTAGAACCTGTGGCAACAACTATCTGTATATCAGTGTTACATGTTATTCCATTACTACAATATAAATAATTTTAATTTGTCCATGGTTGCATTCCCCCTTTATGTTTATTCATTCCTCAAACTTGGACATTTTGGGATAGTGATGGCTGCTATATCTCAGAATTAGAGTCATTTTAAATCTTATGGGGCAGATGGAAGGAGCTGTTTTGCTTGCAGTTGTAGATATTCTCTGTTTTTTGGGTTGTCCATCTTTTTCATTTTATTAGTTGTCCTGGGTAAGACTACTTTTTGTGCCCTATCAGATTCCATTTGTATTGATTTTGATGTTTCTATTTCTTTATACTAGGCTTTTTACTTTTTTTAAGTCTTTGATGTTTTGCATGGCCAGACATGCACTTGAATTAATAAATGGCAGCTTTTATGCTGAATTGGATATTAACACTACCTTTAAACTTAACTTCACCTTTATATTTATAAAAGTTTCTTAGGAGATTTTCTTCTGAAATTAATGCTCAGTAATACAATCTTTACTTAAGTCTGTCCTGATATCCATTCTATCTATTGAGGCACATGGAGGGCTCACCTGGCCATTCCCTTCTCTTAGGGTTCTGTTTACCTTGAGCTTTTGCTTCTCATGGTTTTTCTTTCTTTCAATTTTATTCCTCTTATAATGGACCCCAGAAATAGGATTAAGATCCATCTTGATTGAGGTGGGTCACACCTCAACTGAAGTAACCTCATCAGTAGATCCTTTTTATAATAAGTTTACACCTGAAGGAATAGATTAAGTATAAAAACATGTTTTTCTGTGGTACATAGGTTCAAACCACCACAGTAGACAATTGTTGTCTTTCAACACTTTAAATATTTGTCCCACTGCCTTCTTGGCTACATGGCTTCTGATGAGACATCAGCAACTAATATTATTTGGGTTTCTTTGAATATAAGGGGATACTTTCTTTTGGCATTCATAATTTGACTACTTTGTATCTGGGTATGTTTCTCATTGATTTTATCCTGTTTAGGGTTCATTGGACCTTGTTTTAGTTTCCTAGCTTCTAAAGTATGCACCATACAATGCTTTGGCTTAAAAAATGTGAATTTATTTGATCATAATTTTGAGCCTAGGAAAATTCCAAAATTGAAGTATCAGCAAGGTGGTGATTTCTTCCAGGAGATTGTGATATTCTGATGCTGCTCACTAGTTTTCCTTGGGCCACGGTTTCTGTCACATAGAATTGCACATAGTGGAATCTTCTTTCTCTTCTGATTTACATTGAGTTCTATCTTCTGACTGTTCTTTTGGCTTCTCTCTGCCTGGCTTTCACACTGCTTATTAAAGATTCCAGTAATCTGGATTAGAAAACCACTCTGCTTATACTGAGAGCTGTTGAATATTTACTTTGCAGGGATTGCCTGGTGTGTGAATATATCTCAATAAAACTGCCTAAAAAGAAACAACCTGGTTCAGCTGGGATACACCTTACCTGAAGTAACTTCATCAAATTTCCTCTTTGCAAGGGGCTCACTTCCATGGGAATTGATTATGTTTTAGAACATGTTTTATAATTTCAAGCCTTACAGTCTAATTTTTCCCCAGGTAATTAATTTTATTCTCTCCTGTGGGTGTTGACAGTGCTCATAGATTGTTTTTTGAAACATTCAGAATACATATACCTTAATATTTTCACATTTCTTTACATCACAATTCAATAACTATTAAGCAATTATGTCTCTTAAATATAGTAAACAAAATGGTATATATGTTTACACCATTCCCTTGTAAACAAAGCCTTTGTATACAACAGTAAAACATGGAATTAATGCATACCATAATATTGATGAGGAAGCACATTCTCTTTATATAAACTATTCTGTTTATCAATCATTGTGGTTTAACATTGGAACTACCACCAATAATATGATGAGATATTCTGTATGAAGAACAAAGTCATCTTTCTTCACAATTTCCACTAGAATTACTAGTTAGAAAGCTGCCTGAATTCTTGCATTCCAAATTTGAAAATTACCTTTCAGGTTATTTTTTGTGGATGCTCCAGATTTCAGGTCATTGTCAGTCTATGTTACTCCTTTAGCAATTATTTCAGAAATATTTTTCAGAGACAGCTTGATTGGATATTTGTCCATGCCTCACTACAATCTTGTTATATAAGTAGCCAAGATAACTCCATTAGCCAACAGATTGGTCCTGAACTTTATCTTTATTGTCCTTCAATATATCAGCCATGTATTGAGCAACTTTCTTAAACCATCTCTTCTACAAATGAATTCAGTTTAACCAGTTCACCTGACAAACTAACCAAGACATCAAGTGTGTCAAACTTTCAGTCAGGCATGTTGAACTTTAAAGTTATATAAAGATTATTGTTCTTTGCAGTTGTAGCATACAGTTTCTCCTATGTTTGCTGACATGTTTTTTCTCCAGGAGCTTATATAATTCAGATCTCAGTCTGTTACCAGGTATTTATTCCAAAGTCAAGAGAAATCCAAGAAGGCATCAAATAAAGAGTTGGCAGCAGCAACAAGTAAGGAGGCAAACAGCTTGGCAGATGTTACCAGCTCAGCACTCCATCCCTCCCATACCTAAGCTCTGGCCCCATGGCTTCCTGGACCCCAGTGCCCATGAAACAAGTCCTGTGCCAACTACTACAGTCTTTTTGTATATGTATATTCATGACTTTCATTCAATTTGGGAAAATTTCTGCCATTATTTCTTTTAATATTCCTTTTGCCACTTCCTCTCTTTCTTCTCCTCTGGGACTCCCATTATGTATATATTGATACACTTAATGGTGTCCTATACATATCTTAGGCTCCCTTCATGCTTTTTTAAAAATTATTTTTTCTTTCTTCTCTGTAGTCTAAATCATTTCAATTCACTTGCCTTTAAAACCACTATTCTTTCTTCTGCCAGCTCCTATCTGCTATTTATATCCTCTAGGGAATTTTTAATTTCAGTTATTATGATCTTCTTAGATATTTTTCATTGATTCCTTTTTATTTTATCTTTTCTGAAAATCTCATAATGTTAAAACATTGCTTTCCTGATGTCCTTCAGTTCATTCTCTGTGTTTTCCTTTATCTCTTTGAACATAATAAGTTGACTTTTATAAATTTGCCTAGTATCTCTAAAATCTGCCTTTTACTTTGATGATTTTGGAATTTTTATCTTGTTTCTTGAATGCACCATCATTTCCTGTTTCTTTGTTAGTATTATAATCTTTTATTGCATTTTGAACATTTTAAAAATTTGAAGTATTAATTCTGGGATTTAGCCCCTGAGAGACTTTTCTTTAAGATTGTATTCAGTTAATGATATGACAGGATTTTGGTTTGCTAAAGGGCTGCCAATTCAATCGGTTAGCTTTCATAAAAATGGATTTATTAGTTGTAAAATCTTGCAGTTCCAAAGCTTGTAAAAGTCAAAATCGAGGCACCATAACAGGTGCTTTCTCACCAAAGTCAGTTGCTCCATGTTGTAGCAAGATGGTCACTAAACTCTGCCAAGCCTTGAACTCAACTGAGGGCAACCAGGTATAGGACTTGTCTATTTCTGTGTCTCCTCTATCATTCTTGGCTCCTCCACATACTTCCCAAGTTCAGATGCAAGCTATTAGGCATATGGCTCATGTCTCCCTGGACCTCAACTCTTTGAGCATGTTAGGGGCTTCTGTCCTTGCAGGTCAGCTGTGGGCTGAACTGAAGTTTCTTTTTCTCCTCACAAGGCAAGATCAAATAAGGTGGCTTCCTTTTGCTCTATGTATCTCTCTCTCTCTCCACTTTTATCAAGCCTCAGCAAGAAGGATGGAAATCAACCTGAATCACACCGCACTGACATAGTCCGATTAAAAGGGACATACACACAGGAATTGAATAGTTTACAAACAAACTTTCTCTTTTTGGGAATCACCAGATTCAATCTGCCACATTCCACCCACTGAATCACAAAAAGGCATGTCTTTCCATATGCAAAATACATTCAATACATCACAGTATTCCAAAAACCTTAAATCATTTCAGTAACAATGTTAAGTACAAAATCTCATATAAATCAGCTACAGGCATGCAGTTTATCTTGGGGCAGAAATTCCCTCTAGCTGTAGACCTGTGAATTTTACAAAATAAGTTATCTACTTCCAATATACAAAGGAGGGACAGACATAGGATAAACATTTGCATTAACACAGGGAAAATTTGGGTGGAAAACATGTATCATGTGTCCTAAACAGTTCCAGAAACCTGCAGGGGATACTCCATTAGATTTCAAAGTCTGAGTGTTATCCTTATAATGAGGGCTTCTTCTCTTTGGGGCCTCATGGGGGTACACCAATCCACATGGTTTTTCAATGACAATTTTCTCAGTTCCACTGTCATCAAGCATCTGGGAGGCAACTGAGCTCTAGACCTCAACCTCAAATTACATTGGGGTGATGATTGCACTTTCCCCAACTCTGAGAGACAGCCTCAAACCTCTTAGCACAGTGGAGTGGCAGTAACATTCTCCCTAATCTCTGGCATAGAGACCCAAACCCCTCAGAACAGTGGGTGGTAACCTAAATCTCCCAAACCACTGAAGAATGTGCTCTACCTTCTCTGTATCCTGGGGAAGCCAAATTCTTCCTGAGCAAAGGGCTATAAGTTCCACCATCTTCAAATGCATGGATAAACTCACCCTTTCCACACACATGGGTGGGATCCTTCTCTTGGCCCAATGATATGTCTTAATTCCAGACTTCAGCTTCTACAGTTTTCCTCTTGAAGCCATTTTTCCTTCAGTCTCTCCACTCCCTATTCCTTTTAGCCCAGGCTGATAGGGATTTTGTTCATACAGAACTCACAAAAAGCTTATTGGTTTAGCATCCTGGAAACATGGGTCCAAGCTGTCAGACAGTAAGACTTTCTACAAATCATTCCTAGATAACTGCATTTCCAATGTCTGACTTATAAAGTCAAAGTTTACTTAAGTTTTCACATGGAACACTACCCTCTGGGGACTTGTTTTCAGGAAACTTGTAATTTCCCAAATCAGTCTCTGGTTTCTTATTGCCCAGCAGTTTGGTTCTCATTTTATCTCTTTCCTCTAGCATTTTGCTAGAAGCTGCAAGAAGAAACCAGTCTACATTTTTCAAGTTTACTTTGAAAATCTCCTCAGCTACATGTCCAAGATCATCATTTTCAAATTCTGCCTTCTGAGTAACATTAGGAGTCAATTTTGCCAAGTTGTCTGCAACTTTAAAACAAGAGTCACATTTCCTCCACTTTCCAATAAATTTCATCATTTCCTTCTAAAACCTCACTGGAAATAACTTTAGGGTCCATGTTCCTAACAATGGTCTCTTCAAAGCAATCTAAGCCTTTTCTATCAAGCATCTCACAATTCCTCCAAAAATATCTTTTACCCATTTATAAAATCATTCCAGCATTTTTGGAAATTGCTGCAGTAGAAACCTACTCTCCTAGTACTAATTGCTGTTTTGGTTTGCCAAAGGGTTGCTTATGCAAGGTACCAGAAATAAGTGGGTTTTTTAAAAGGAATTAATTAAGGGTAAAAACTTACAGTTTCAAGGCTGTGAAA
>JAQZBX010052971.1:7120-19061 GCA_029593785.1 Cabassous unicinctus | reverse complement strand
TATTATTATAATTAGCTATTAACTTTAGCCCACTTGTATCAGTCAGCCAAAGGGGTACTGATGCAAAGTACCAGAAATCTGTTGGCTTTTATAAAGGGTATTTATTTGGGATAAGAGCTTACAGTTATAAGGCCCTAAAGAGTCCAACTCAAGTCTGTTTTCTCACCAAAGTCAGTTGCCACGTGTTGAAGCAGGATGGCAGGCGATCTCTTCCTGATCTCTTCTTCCTACTTCCTCTTAAGGCTCTGTTCTCTTTAGCTGCAAACTATCAGGTGCATGGCTCAGCTCTCCCCTGGGCCCCAGGATCAAACATAACAAAGCTCTCTCCTCTTCTGGGTCTATGGAGCTCTCTTCCTGTCTTCTTCTGTGTGTCTTCGTGAGCGAGTGTCCGTTTATATAGCTCACCAAGGGGTGGGGACTTGAACTGAGTTACACCCTGACGTGGTCAAATCAAGCCCTAATCTTAAAATAATTTAATCAAAGACATATCAGCTGAATCTAATACAATCAAAGGCTATCACAGCCAGAGGAACA
This sequence comes from Cabassous unicinctus, assembly GCA_029593785.1. Classification (NCBI taxonomy): domain Eukaryota; kingdom Metazoa; phylum Chordata; class Mammalia; order Cingulata; family Chlamyphoridae; genus Cabassous; species Cabassous unicinctus. Next base: position 18,527 of record JAQZBX010052971.1, on the reverse strand, counting down.
GACCAGTTTACAAACATAATCTCTCTTTTTGGAATTCATAAATAATCTCAAACTGCCACACCACTGTTTACATTAGGGTTTACTCCTGGTTTTGTATAGTTTTTTGTTTGTTTGTTTGTTTGTTTTGATAACTTATATACAAGCTATAATTTCTCTATCCTTTTTTCAAATATATAATTCAATGGTGTTAATTACATTCACAAAGTTGTGCCTCTGTAACCATCATCCATTGCTAGAATTTTTCCATCACCCTAAACAAACTCCATACCAATTAAACATTAACTCTCCATTCCCCTCTCCCACTCAGCCCCTGGTAACCTGTATTCTAGTTTCTGACTTTATGAATTTGCACATTCTATTTATTTAATATAAGTGAAGTCATACCATATTTGTCCTTTTGTGTCTGGTTTATTCACTCAACATGATGTCTTCAAAGTTCATCCATGTTGTAGCATGCATCAGAACTTCTTTTGTTTTACAGCCGAATAATATTCCATTGTATATATATTCCACATGTTTATCCATTCATCTCTTGATGGTCATTTGGGTTGCTTTCATCTTTTGGCATCTGAATAATGAATAATTTTGGCTATGAACATCGATGTGCAAATATCTGTTTGGGGCTCTGCTTTCAGGTCTTTGGGTATATAGTTAGAAGTGGGATTGCCGGTTCATATGGTAATTCTATGCTTGACTTTCTGAGGAACTGCCAAACTGTTTTCCATAGCAGCTGCATCATTTTACATCCCCACAAACAATGTACAAACGGTTCTTATATCTACATGGGTGTTCTTTTGGTATTTATTTGTCCCTGGAGTCACCAGAGTCAATCCTTTACCCAGAATCTTTGGACTTTTCTAAAGAGAAAATGCAATAGGTCTATATCAGGAGGCTGGAAGGTTTTGGATACTCTGATTCCATCCTGCTTCCAGAGGCAAATTCAAGTGGACAGGAATGGTTTGTTTTTACTACCAGCCATAGTTTACATCACTGCACTGGCAATAAAAGCCCAAGTTTTGATTGAAACAGATATGCATGTATTCTAACTAACCAGAAACATTTAAAAACTTTCCAGATATGCAGGTTTTGCATCATCGTGATTTGCAGTCTCTGTCTTTATCTATTATCTATAATTATCTGTATCCTCAGGCTTTCTGTCAACACCTACATCTTCAAGATAGGAGGCTGAAAGCCACAAGGTAAAAACGAAGAGAAAGGAACTGCATAAACAGGGGGAAGCCCAGACCAAGGGATACAGGCATTTTTAAGACATTTGCAGGAAATTGTCTCACTTTAATATATTTATTCATAATTAAGATTTAGGCATGCAGTATCAGAAGCCAGGGGAACCCATATCAGCAGCCACCACTCACTGCCCTTTGCTCCTCGATTTGGATCATTCAGGGCAATAGTACTTTAGACTGTGGGTCCCAACTGATTAGTGGTTGTGAAATTCAATTGATTGTCTCATGACAAGCATTTTTAAACATGAACTAAAACAGAATAGAAGTGATTCTATTCTATCCTATAATAGAATAGAAACTATTCTGTTCAAAGTGCATAAGTTTTGTCTTAAGAAGCGTTTGCTTTTGTGTGTGTGTGTATTTATGGGCTCTTGATATAAAATATATTTCTTGCTGTGGGTTACAGTAAAATTTTTTTGAAAAATGCTGCCTTAGGGGATTCCTGACCCAAGAATATGGCTTTATTTAGCCATGTCCAGGATATCTCTTCTCCCTGCTGTCAAGGGGTTTCCTAGTTAAAACTTAGAATTCACTTTCCCTGAAAATTGTTAGAAATAGTGATTGGGTATAGTTAAGCTAGCACTCTGGTATATCACGTGAGTTAAATGGCTCTTGAGAGCTATCCTGAGTGCCTAACCATCATTTGTAACATTTTTTCATTGGGAAAATTTATTTTCAGTTCCAAAGAAGCCATTTATTGGTGACTTTTTTTGAGCAGTACCATGTCATAAATTAGGCATTGCTTTTATTCATTTTCCATGTACTTCACAGTAACATCAATTTGTACCTTAAATGGTTTGTCATGTTCTTTTTCCCTTTAATTTCTGATGAGGAGTGATGTGTTTTCAGAGCTCAAAGTGGCCTGTGGTAAGTGAGAATTGCTGAAAAACAGTGCTTTTAAGGAGGGAGGCTTGGCAAATCTGAATGTCAGAATGTTTGTGGAATCGACGAAGCACTGATTTATAATTGACCTCATCAGGTTCCTTTCACCATTGAAACAGTGTGGTCATGTAGGTCTTAAATAAGGAGCTATTCACAAAGGCGAGCTCACACGAGATTTGCCTGTCGTTCTTTCAGTAGACATTTACTGAGCCCCTGTTTTGTGCCAGACACTCTTCTAAGCCCTGGGAGACAGCTGTAAGCAAGACAGGCAGCTCCCTGCCCATGAACTTTTGTTCTAGTGAGGGTGCTCTTTGACCATTTGGCAAAAAATTGATCCAACCTTCCAAAATAAAAACTGGGCCTCACTCTGCCATCAACAAACTAGAGCAAGGTGTCAAGTGTTTGAAAGACTTCCAAAAGAGATTGGGAGGTCCTCCTTGAGTAATGCTATAGATTATTGAGAAAAGAAAAAAAAAAAAGCCTTAGTAAGCTTTTGAGAGAGTCCCATCTTAACAAAACAGTAGGTCAGTGTGCATCAAATCAAGATTTATTGCTCTGAAATGAAATAAAGTCTCTGAAAAACCTTAAGGAAGCAGCCCACCCCCACCTATAGCTGCCTAATTTCATAGTATCAAAATCCTTGTAAAATCTATCCATGCCACACTAACCACATACACACTTCCATACTATGAAGAACTTAATTCAGTATATTTTCCTGGGATTTATAAAAACAGAATGTGTGAGGGGAATGTATGCTGATTCTCTTGGGACTAATTAAACAGATTCAAGGAAAGAAAGCAGAGAAGATTTAGGATAGTTAAGATGTAAAAATGTAATTTTCAGGATAACAGCCGTCAATTTTTCTACTTGAGTGTTTTTCCGAAGGGCATAGGGCAAGAAGCATCTTACGTCCGCTCAAAGCTGAGACACATTTCAACATAGAGATATTTGAAGCAAATTTGGTGCCCAAGACAGGTGCCAGATTTTAATTACAGTTGGCATTTCTGAGCATGCTTTTGGCAGTGGTGGCCATCTTGTTGGAAAAGCCATAGATTTTGACACTAGCAGTATGGGTGCCCAGTTGAAAACTATTGAAAATAATTTCCCTATTTTCATCGTGTTGATTATGAGAGAAAACTTCAGTGGTTAATATTTAAACAAGATATTCTATGTTCAGAGAAAACATTTGTTCATTGAAATTGTCTTGGTGGCTTAGTTTATTAGCTCTGGGGGTAATAATTTCTATCTTAGAGCCTTTTAAAAACCCAGTTAAAACAATAAAATAGGATGTTTCATTACAAGAAATGAAGTTGGCATGCACCAGGTTTTCCATTAAGTTCCAGGTCACAGACAAATAAAGAAAGTATGTTAGGGGGAAAAAAATCCTTTTTAAAAATAATTAGGGAGCTGTCTGTTTTGTTCACCAGATGGAAAATCCGTAGTTGTGGGTGGTCTGTGTTGGAGAGGGCATCTCAGAATTGGCAGGACTATGCCTTTAACTTTTCAAGTCCTGGGACGAAAATCTGAACACCATTGACTGTTCAGGAGGCTCCGAATATATGCCAGTCCTTCTAGACTCTGCTTTCCTGAATTTTACCAATTTTTTCTAAAATAGTGTATAGATAGAATAATTATGGAATGCCAAAATAAATAGTTCCTTGTTTCTTTGAATTCTGACAATATGCCTGTCAGTCCTTGTTTTCTGTGACTTCACTCACTGTCAATACATTATGGTGATAATCTGATTAGTGGAACTGCCTGTGTGACTATTTAGAAGCCCCTTTTTATGACACTAATTTATTCGAGAGCAGATAGGAAGGCCAAGTGTGCCTAAAGCTTAAGAAATCTTCATAACTTTATTTATTGAAGGATAGTATCCTGTCATCCATGTTTAGGGTCTTTTATAAACTTGCTTTGATATTCTCATCCAATTAATATACTATTCTTACTGCTTTCTTGGATTGATAATAGAAACGCATTTAGCTTCTCTAGTAGTCAGATATGTTCTTTACATGCATCAGTCAAAGTGGCTTTTCAGCCCATGTTACACGGCTGTACATCTCCAAATCAGTCTTTTGAATCAATGTTTTTAAATTTGAACACAAAGAATGTATATATGTTTATTTTATATCATTAATAAATTTAACCCCCCACATCTCCCCACCCCCAAAAAGTGAATGATTATAGGAGAGTTAAATTAATAAAATCATCTTGATTGTCTAAATGCATAAACTTTCAAATTGAGTGAAAAAAAGACCTGGAATGTAAATCATTTTTCTCGGACAGCAAATGTTTGGCTTTGGATATATTATATTCAGCCTATGTGTAGTAAAAATGGCAATGATTTATTAGTTCCATATCCCCCCAGCACAGATGCTGCACAGTCTGTCCCTTTTCTGGGCACTAAACAGTGGGTTTTAAAAACATAATTTCCCTCAAGTTTTCCACTTGCGTTCTGTGTTGTACTATTAATAGCAACCCTTTGTTGTTCATGCCAGCTCACTTCTAGTATAAGACAATGATGCGTGGGGACCGATTTTAACTAAAATACTAATTGGTATCTAATTTTCAGATGATAGTCCAGGTGCAGTTTTATGAGGAACATAAGTACCTTTAAATATTACATTATGAAGGTAAAAAAGCTGAACAAATCCAACAGTTAAGTAGACTTCAATGAGATGCATTAAGTGTATCTTCACAGTGTCATTCTTTCTTTGACAAATCTTACTTATTTGCTGCTAAAAGGGGATAAAGGGCAGGGAAATTTTGAAACAGTTATGAAGGACTTCGATGTTAAATGTTTTTGATTCTTAATGAAAAAATGTTTTCAAGGAGGGAAGTAATATAGGACATTGTTAGAAACCTCGGGTGTTGGTCCACTTTTATCCTTACTGCCCAGGGAGACAGGAACTGAATTGCTAACTTCTTGTTTGAGGCTTAGGTTGAGTCTTGATTCAGTCAAACAGAAATGTACTCTCCCGAGGAGTAGGGGAAGGAGGTCTTCTGTGTCAGAGGTGCTGTTCTAGTCATTGCACTGCTCAAAACCGCTGATTCAGAGGCCGTATCTCCATGTTCGTGACTCCTCTCTGCTGAAATCGTTGGGGTTATCCTTGATCCCATCAGACCTTTTTGATTCTTCATACCTCCAACCCAGCTCCTGGCCCACCCTCTCCTCGCCTCCCCCCCGCCCTTGCTGTCCTGGCCCATCACACTGGCCTCCTCTTTCCTGGTCCCTCCTCCCTCCTGCTCATCTTCCAGAAGGAGCTTTCTCATGTTGCTCTACTCTCTAAAAGCTTCAGTAGCTTCTGTCACTGAAGCATGAAGACCTTACATAAGGGCCATGCAATGTCCTGCACATCCTGACCCCAAATTACATTTCCAGAATCATCCCCACTCCCACCCCCTGTACCCAATGCCCCAGTCACATTAAAATTTTTTGGGTGATGAGACACCCCATGCTCTTTTCCTATCTCCTTGCCTGCTCCTGCTGTTCCTTCTGCCTTGTAGTGCCTCACTCCACATTTTCCACCTGCTGAAATCCTGCTGAGCAAACATCACTTCCTCTGGTGACATCTTACCAATCCCACCACCACCACCCCCACATTCACCCTGGCTGACGGAGACCTTCCTCTGCATTCCTTTAGCTTTCTCCATGTGTGATTAGTGCTCTTTACACCTTTTGTCTCCCATATTAGTTTAAATCTCCCAGACGGTAGCCACATCCGCTTCCCCATGATGATACTTTTTAACAATGGTCTTTTTAAAAGAGCAAGATTAAGTAATGGGCCACCACTAAAGAGTCTCTGTGATGAGGCTGATAACTTGGTGGTGAAGTTGACTGTCTGGGAAAAAAAGCCATTATTTAGGAGGGAGTGCCTGGGAGGCTTGCGTTCTGGATTCACATTTATTCACCAACTCTTTATCTCCCGGCTAGTTATTAACCTTCCCTTATACTTTGGAATTCCACAGGGGTCCAGATCTCCTAACCATCCAACAGTGTACTTTGGGTTTATTTGTTCCTTCTCCTGCTCAAATTTAGATAGACTCAGGTTATAATGATGAGTGTTCATTTTATGCTAGGCACAAGGGGATAGGTGATCATTTAATTCAAACTCATTCAATTACTTGTAGTTAAGATATAGGTTTGGGTGTTGTGATCAAGAAGACCCCAGAATACTATGACTTAATGAAGATGATTTATCTTTCTCACATAAAGTATGGGTAGGGGTGCAGGGCTGATATTAATGCTTGGTGGGGACTCAGGCTCCCCTTGTTGCGCTGCCATCCTCAGCACAAAGCACCCATCTTATCATCCAAAAGGGTAGACAGTGCCAATGGTCTAGGTGCATTTGCACCTAGACTCCAGGGGTAGCTAAGGGGCAGGATGGGGTGTGAGGCATGGAACTTGGATGTGCAGGCTCATGTGGGACTGAACCAGGGGTGCGAAAAGGAGGGACTGGCTGGGGCCTAGGGACTCCACTGTAGGAGCTCCCCAATCTTCTGGTTCCAGGTCTTCTCTTTGCCTCTGTACTATACTGCTTCCATGTCACTGTATTCCTGTTCATTCTTAATGTCTCCAAAGCAATCACATCAAATATTTATCCCTTGATTGTTGTGTGCAGAGCAGTGGTTGAAAATAAAAGTGGGCAGAGCACACAGCCTCCAACCTCAAAGCCAGTAATGAGCCAGGTGAAGAGACAAGTCACGATTTTAAATTAAATAGTATTTTAACAAAATTAAAATGCCCAAGGGTCACCATTGCCATATCTAATAGGTAAATCCAGAACGTAGGAAACTGGTCTTAATAATAATGACAAATAATAGTACTGATGTTACTCCTATGGGGACAGATGTAGTGGTTAATATCTCAAACAGCACACTGCCACGTGTGTCCCAGACTCTGCACTCAGGGCTTTGCCCACTTTTATGCCTCAGACAGTTCTGTCAGCTCAGGGCTGGTGTCAGCCCCATCGGCCAGTTAAAAAACTTGGCCAGGGTCACCCCACTTATAAGTGAGAAGCTTAGCACTGTGCACCTAGGTCTGCCTGCCTGCACATCGTGTTCTTAAGCATTCAGCTAGCCACACCTGCCCTATTCCATGTGGGTAGGGGGCTGCAAACCGTGCTCTAGAGTCAGTGCAGTGCAGTTCCCATGGCAATGCACACGGCACCATCCCCCACCTCCTGCCTCTGCCTTTCTGCCAGTCAGTTAATATGCATTGATCTCCACCCCTTGGTTGGCTCGGAGTTGTGTCCTTCATGTGTACATCAACTCATGCAGCTCTGATGCCAGCCCTGGGATGCAGGTGTTAGGGTCCCTGTTTCATATCTGATGAGCATGAGACCCAGGCAGTCAAGTACCTTGCTGGGACCACAGCAGCCACACTGATGGATGGCAGACCTGGGAGTCTGGCTCAGACTTTTTCCAAGGCTCATTCTTTCTGTGCAGTGGCCGGTCTCCCGTGGGAACCTCCCTCTGTGTCAGGCCTAAGAACTCTGGGAGTTACTGCCGAGTGCTCAGTGTTGCATTTTTTGTGATTGTCAGGATAATTTATGCTTTCTTCAGATGTTTACACACCAAGTGTGTGTCTCCATAATGCAGACAGGACGGCGGCCTGGGCGTCCTTCCCCCCTCCCAGGACAGAGTGCACTTGCCTAGGTGCTTTGGGGACGGCTGGAGGGGCAGTCCCCAGGAGGTGGGCTTGGCAGTGCTGGGGGAAGTAAACTTCTCCTCAGCAGATGGCATGCTCCTGGAATTTACAGCCCAAGTAGGTATTTGAAGTATGGGAAATTCTGTCTGCCTTGCTTCTGGTGCCAGTTTTCAGTTTGAGGCACAGCCCTCCCTGGGTGCCCATGAGCCAGCCAGAGGGAATGGCATCAGATAATAAAAACGAACACCACTTAACTCACAACAAGCATTACTCGTTCTAGAGAATCACCACACAGATGATCTCATTTCATTTTCATCAGCCCTCCCTGAGGTTCACAAGACAGACATTCTATCCCATTTTACAGACGGGCAATCTCATTCTCTTGACTTGCCCAAGGTCACCTCGCTGGGGAGTACTAAATACAAGGTTCCCTCTCCCCTGAATTTCTGAGGGCTGACCCCATTAGTGCCTCAACACATTCTTTATCTGTTTAAATGCTTCAAGTGTCCCCATTTTAATACAGAGGGAAACACACTTCAATGGAGGCAGGACAATCTGGAGGCAGGTGGGCTGCATTTAAATCCCAGCACTGCTACCTGTTAGTTGGTGACCTTGGCAAACCACTGCACTCTCCTCGTTTCCTCCTCTGTGGAATGGGCATAATAATAGCACCTGCCTCATAGCACTTCTGTGAGGAGTCAGCACGATCGGATATATAAAGACCTTAGAACATGCATGGACGTAGTAAGTGCGATGTAACTGCTATTATTGTTAAAGTGAAAGGAGGGGAGACTGTGAGGCAGGGACTCTTAAGGGAAGTCCTTCTCTTCCAGTTTACCATCTGCATGAGACGCTGGTGTGCTGGCGCTGCCTTCAGCAGTCTGTGATTCTGCATAGTGCTTGTGGTATGAGACTCATTTCCAGCACTCTGGGAAGCTGGATCACCTCGGGAAGGGCCTTCACCTTTCTGAGCCCTAGCTTCTTGAGCTGTAACGTGAGAGGTGAAATAAGTACTTTTCAGCTCTAATCTATTAACTCTCTTTACCTCTCACTACCTAAGGAGGTGTATTTATAAGTGACCAAGTGCCTAGTTAAGAGCTAATTCTTTTTTCCCAGAAGGATTAATATACTAACACCAGAGAATGGGCAAGTGTGGAGAGCAGAGCTCCCTATTCTTTTGACCTGGTCCTTCAGGTGTGGCCAAAGCACTTCCTTGTGTAGAAACAGTCCATTTAGGATTCCCACATAGCTCCAAGGTAGTCCTCAGAGGGGAGACTTGTGATACCACCACACTTTTGCTTCTGCCAAACCCACCTTAGCATTTGGGATCATCTCTCTTTACTGTTTTGTTTTATGAGGGCTGTTTTTCAGTTTACTTTTCAGTTAAGGCATACAAGCTACAATTATTGGGCAAGAGCATTTTGAGAATGATTTAATGAACCAGAATGGGATGGGGAAATAGGGTCAGGAGCCACAGAGCACAGGACCAGGTGTTTCTAGGTGTAGCCGACTAGGGTGCAGTTCTAGCTGGACCACTAGATGGCACTCACACATCAGCATTAAGACAGGTCCAAGACACTTTCCACTTTGGGCTTTTTTAAAATCTCGCAAGGGACTAGCCAGAGCTTTGTATCTCGCCATTCTTCATCTTCTACAGATAGGTAGATGGACATATATGTGTCTTTCTCTAGTTGGTTTCCCTCTCTTTCTAAATATTTAGGGACCTTAAAAACCTGACAAAAATACCTTCGAAGCTTCCACCTTATTTGCTGCAGGGCTGTATTTTTACTGTTCTCCTAAGCAAATGTTTGCATGGCAGCTACAGTACCTAACAGAGGGAAACCTGGTTTCTCTCTGCAGTAATTCTACAGATAGTTAATAAAGGCAATGGAAATTGAGAGAAGAGCATTATTTAAAAAGATAAGGAAAAAAAGGATAAGAGGTCACTGAAATGTTTTAAAAATATTTCCATTTAAAATTATGGATAAGTAAATTGTAATGAAGTAAAAATCATTTAAAATTAATAAGTTATTTATCAAACCATTTTCTATTAGGGAATTTTCAATAAGCCAAGTTTCGAATGTAAAATGAATGTCTTGTTTGCCTACTGCTGGGCCTAAGGGGAAAAGGGCTAGACAAGAAATCATAGTTGATATTACTATCTTTTATCAAAGTGTACGTTGTTAAAGAGTAAGACCCCATCTTAAATTTATAATGTATCCCGGTTTTTGAAAGAAATAATACATTAATTTCTAGACATGAGCCAGCATTGATTCTCTTAGCTGCTTGAATGTCTTGGGGAGAGATTCAGAGCGTACATGTGGACGTGCCTCCTCTGTGCACTTCTTAGCTGCAGATAACAGTGCTTCAAGCCCCACTGTTAAGGTTAACCCGTATACTGCATAAGGACAACAGATGGAAATTCTGGTTTGCAGCCACTGCAGAAAAATAAAAACATGTTCCAAAGGGAAAAGGATCTTGTATTTCTGCGTTTGAACCTTTGATCTACATTCACATCTGAAGGGAAGGCTAGACCTTTTGGTGGAGACACATGGCTTCGCATCTGTGAAAACACAGCTGTATATAGCAAAACAAAACTCGTGGAAAATACAATGGTTTTGCTGTGTCAGGCTAGCTGCTAATGCTCAAATTCTATATAAATATTGTCTTTTGACAGGTCTTTCAAAAATCCTTCTTGACTTGCTATATAATTGTTTAGAAATGTTATTCTTTTAAATTCAGGTTTTGAGCTTATAAGGATTAAGGTACATGGGTCTCTTTCTCTCATCCTTTTCTTTAAAATGGCCGTAAAATAAACGGCTTGTAGTTAGATCATAATAACATTATCTAAATTCTGACCGAAAAGCATGAACATGGAGCAAAATTAAACCCTTAAAAAAGTTTAAGGTAAAGTTCTAACTTGATCCTGCAAATCTTTTCTCTTTTTTAAGGCAATATTACATGTGCTCTGTACTGCAAGTTACATTCTGAAGAACCCCTGAGCGCTCTCTAAACTTAGCTGCCTTGTTTTGAGCAATTAAGATTTGATAGTGAGTGAATTAAGCATCTCTGCTTTATTCATCTTTAAATAGTAGTCTTCAGCCCGGCATGGCAAGGCTCTTTTTCAGCGTTTCCTGGGAACGGGAACATAAGCCAAGTTTGTTTCATTAGGAGGTATTTGCCTTGATTCTCCATATTTCCTCTCTCATTCCCAGACACAGAACCAAAGTACGTGCGCCTGCCTTACCCTGCCCTGTACAGTTTCCTACTATTGAATTGGCGACATTTTTCTGTCCCTCCCCTTCCCTTTGACTCAGCCCTCCCCACTCCAGGAGTGGGGTGTAGGGATGTTGTGGGGAAATGACGAGGATGAGGGTTTGATGTGCCAAGCAGAGGACAGCCTGCAGGCCCTCTCTCAGCAGAGGTACCCTCACATTTTTCTGAAGGGGGCTGACGTGAGGGTGCTATCACCCTCGCCACCCTCTCTTTGTAAACCAACAGCTTCATCAGCAAGCTGACTAAGGAGATGAAAAGTGTTTTTCTCTAGGGGAGATAATTTTATGTTTATCAATAATAACAACCTTTAGAGTTAATCATGCTTATGGGACAAAAAAAAAAAAAAAAAAAAAAA
>JAQZBX010052970.1:0-18989 GCA_029593785.1 Cabassous unicinctus | reverse complement strand
CCTAACCCAATGTCACAAAGATTTCCTCCTATGCTTTCTTCTAAGAGTTTTATGGTTTTAACTCATACATACAGGTCTATGATCCATTTGGAGTCAATTTTTGCATATGGTCTAAGGTAGGGGTCCAATTTCATTCTTTTGCATATGGATATCTAGTTGTCCCAGCACCATTTCTTGAATAATATCTCTTTTGACAGCCCATAAACCTAGCTTTGAGGAATCTCACAAGGGACAAGCCCAGTTATAATACTGTACCACATTCAAGGCTATGGATTCCCACCAGGCAGCATTTATAGTTTATTCACAGCCTCCCAGTCCAGACACTGTTTATAATCATGGATAATTTGTACTTTAACCAGATATTCTACTTTTACCAGGTTTGTACAGAACTGGAGCTAAATAGTGAACCCTACATTAATTTCTCATGTAAAAGGGAAAAATGGTTCTGTTTACCTTTTACTCACATTCTGTATCTAGTAAAAAAAAAAAAAAAAAAAAATTTTAAATTAAAGCCTATTATAAAAACCTTCCCACAAAGAAATCACTAGTCACAGATGGTTTTAATTGGACACTATTCCATACATCTAAGGAAGAAAGACCACCAATACTAACTACACAAATTCTTCAGAAAACAAAGAGGAAGCAATACCCCAACTTCTTTAATCATGTCAACATAACTTTGATACCAAAATGTGATGATGACATTACAAGAAAGGGAAATGATAGCCAATTCCTTTCATGAACATAGATGCAGAAATTTAAAACAAAATATTATCAAGTCAAAACTAGTGGTAGAGAAAAAGGATAATGTATCACAACCAACTTGGATTCATTCCAGAGGTGTAAGATTCTTTTAACATTCAAATTATCCATGTAATTTACCACATTAACAGGATATGGGAGCAAAAGCATTTATTTATCTCAATCGCTCATTAAAAAGCAGTTGATAAGATTTAAAACTCATACATGATTTAAAAAAAAAAAAAAAAAACCCTCTCAGCAAGACCAGTATTGAAAAGCACTTCTACTAACTCTCCAGCCCATGCATTCTGTCCCCATGCCTTAACTCCTTACTTCCCTTTGCATCTCCATCTTTGGTGCCCCAAAGCCTACTCACGCTGGCTCCCAAGAGCCAAATGTGCATAAGCCTTCCAAATTCCAATTGGCATCAACTTGTTAGCCTGAAATTGGCCAAGCTGAGAGTATTCAGACCACGGAAAATGGCAAATGTAACTAATCAGGTCTTTTTTTATTCAACCTCAGAGAGCCAAGCCATTGCTAAACACGTACCAGCACACAACTGCCATGCTGTCTTACTTTATGTCCCACTTTCTTATCGACCACAGTTTCATGAGAATTCACAGCATTTAGTGCTGAGTTAAAGGAGGTACATTGATTATTACTACTTCAGAAGCGTGCTGAGCTAAAGGCTTCTGGGATCTCCATCTCACAATGTTCTCTGAGGTAGCAACAACAAATACAAAAGCTCTCTTCCTGACACTGTCTTCACTGGAGTTGTCTTGCTTAACTTCTCCAGTTCCTATAAATTTTTCTTTCTCATCAGTGGGTTTTGTGCTCCTGTTATACGTTCTTAAGAAAATAAACTGTTCTTCATGCCACACTGAACTGTCCCTTATCACACAGTATTGTAATTATTTCTATATCCTTTTTATGTTCCCATCAATCTTTGAGAACCACAATTTAGGCACTATGTCTACCTCATCTTCCAACACCTAGCAGAGTGCCTGGCGCACTGTAGGAACACGGTAAACATTGGTTAAGCGAATGAATGAAGTATTGTTGATAATTTCTCTACAATGGTTACAAAGATGACAAATGTGAACTATCTCCTGTTGGATGAAATATGTCCCTCAGAAAGAGATGTTGAGACTTACTCCCTGTTACCTGTGAATGTTACCCTTAATAGGGTCTTTGAAGATGTAATCAAGTCCAGATAAGGTCATACTTTATTAGGGTGGACCCTAAATCAATGACCGGTGTTTCTATAAGGAAAGGGAGATTTGGAGACAGACACATAGGGAAGAAGCCATGAGATATCAGAGACAAAGACTGGAGTGAGGCAGCTACAAGCCAAGGAATGCAAAGGGTCGGCAGTTAACAGAAGCTAGGAAGCAAGGAAGGAATCTTCCCTACAGCACTTCGAAGGGAGCTTTGGCCTTGATATACATCTTGATTTCAGACTTCTAGGGTCTAGAACTATGAGACAATAAATTTCTGTCATTTGAGGCCACACAGTTTGTGTTAATTTGTTATGGCTACTACTAAAAAACTAATGCACCATCCTATCACCTGCCAAAATACAGGTGGCCCAAAAAGAAGAGTCAAGGTTTTTCCATTGTTAGTTTTCCCCTTAATCTCTGTATGGTTACAAATCTAAATAGACAAATAGGTAACTAATTTGAAAGGCAATACACTTGAAATATAACATTTCTACATATTAGTTTTTCAGGAGAAATTTCCTTTGTTGACTAAATCTTTTATATCAAAACCATGAAATTTTAAAAGAATCTATAATCAACATGCTATGCTTAAATAAAAAAGGAAAATAAGTATTGTCCTAATTGTGCACATTTCTTTGATGTGATTGCTATTATTCCACCTGCTTTCATGGTTACTTGAACATTGTAGAAGCGAGTAAACCATAATTTAGGATTATCAAGAATTTTTATCATCAGTTCTTCAGGGTGAATTAGTATTTAGAGGACAAGATATCCTTAAAATACTGCTCTATTAGAAGTCTTACAACTTTCTTACTCTGAATATTGTTACAAAGAACATTTCACTTGCATCTACATGTGACTTACTATTTTAATGAAGATACATATTTATTTCATTTTTAGAATGTCTATTTACATTAAAGGGGAAAATACTTCAAGGAAATAAAAACAGAGAAAGCAAGATAAAAATTATTTCTAGAATAATTTGCATCCCTCCAGCCTGATCAATGATAAAGAATCTTATAGAACTATGATCTTTCATGTCATAGCTGAACAACTGAATTATTATTTTCCTATGTATATATGTGATCTATAAAAGTTCTTTTTTTGAAAGATGAATTTCGGTATTGAAGCAGAAAATTACATTTCTTGTAAACAGTCAATCAGAGAGGTGGTATAAAGGTTCACATTAAAACTAGTATTAAAATTTGGTCTAAGGGAGGAACTTAAATTCATATCAGTCTAAAGACACAAATATATTAAAAAGGAATTAAAAATAGCTTTTGCCATTTTAGTAAAAACATATATTTGAGAATTTTTCTTAAAATTTCTGTGAATTTCCTGAGTTTACATAATGATTTTCAAATAAAAGTTTATAACGGATATTTTTGCTTAAGTTGGCAAGGCCCAACATCTCCTTCCTGTTACCATTTTTTTCCTAAAATATCTCTTAAAAGATCTCTTTTGGTTTTTCTCATTGCATGGATTTTTTTTTCTTTTAAAATTTTTATTGTCCCACTTTGGTCTCTGCGGTATACACTTTCTGCCTTTTAAAGGTTCTTTCAGTCACATTTTTAGATGTCTCCTAGTCATGCAGCTCCACCAGCTGGTCATATCTTGGTATATCATCAGGGATGATCCAATTTTAGTTTTGAATTTCTTTTTTAAGCAACTCTATCAGAACAGATATTTCACAACTTTTATTCTTTCTTAGAGGTCTTTAAAATATCAACGAAAAATTTATTTATTTTAAATAGTATATGCAATTACCATAAGGATCCACTGGACCCATTTACAAATCTGATACATTATAGGGTCCTAGTGATCTTATTTTTCCTGTATCTTTGAAATATTTGCTATTTCATCATCGTAGGAATTATGTCATTATTCATGATTGATTACTCACAACTATGCTAGTAAAAAAACTAAATAAGGCAATGAAATAATGACAGAATTTATCAATCTAAAATCTACTAATGATGGTGAAAGTGATCATGTAAGCAAAATCTCAGACTATAAATCTTCAGAAGTCAATCTCCTAGATGCATTTTCTCAAATGTAAGAATTATGAATGAACAATATAATCCTGAAAACAAAAAGGAAATACTGTATTCTTACTGTTACTCATTCAAGAGGAAAGGACTTCATTGCACAATAGTTTGTAACAAAAACCAAACTGTTTTCTGTAAGATGTGTGACAGTATCCTTTCATCTTTTATGATGTTTATGCTATACATTTACTTGATACCGTTTGTAAGTGAACAATGCTGATACAGGATATGTATATAAAAGTAATTAGAAAGCAACAGATGATGTAGAAAAGAAAAAAGTTCATTGGATTGGAGAAATATAAAAAGAGTCCATTGTACTCAAATGGTAAATGGTGATAACTGCTTCACCTGACATACTGAAAATTAAAGAGTTGTAATGTATAGCTAAATTAGTCAATGTCCCCCAAAAGTTCTATTTCAAAATATCTCAAAGGAGGAATAAAATTTTTATGGGTAAAAAATAAACATCTTTTTAAAATAATTTAACAAAACAATTTAAAGTCACTCATCTCCCCAAATGATAGAAAAATAATTTTCAATTTAGTGCCCCACTTGGCTCTAGTGCTCTTTTCCCATTTACATAATTTAATACAAAATCAATTAATAAATTCCTATTATAACACTAGCTAGTATCCTCACCAAAACCCTCTATCAGTTAGGCATGTGGCCCTCCAGAAAGACCTCTTCTATGCAGTTACACACGTGTACAGCAGTGGTATTCAGTATTTTTAAGATTAATTTTATCATAGATTCAGTACTTTTTTTCACTCAACAATCCGTCTTATGAACTTTCCCATCAGGTCTACCTAATTCTTCTTAAAATGCCACATGCTAGTCCAAAAGTAAGGATGTTACCATTGTTAATTCAACCATTCCCCTTACAGATGGGAATTTAAATAGTTTCCACCTTTCTCTAAAATAAACTACACTGTGTAACATACCACATATTTGGGAACAGAATTTAAGGAGTGGATTTCCTTGGGCACACAACTCTGGGGCCAGACTACCTGGTTTCGAGTTCTGGCTCTGCTACTCACAGGCTCTAACTGCAGAAAAATAACTTCTTTGTGCCTTAGATTCCTTATCTGTAAAATGGGGATAATAAAAGTAGTCACCTCATGGAGTTGAGGAAAAACTTATTTAATACATGCAAAGCACATATGAGTGCCATGTGAGTGGTAATCAATGTGGAATTTAGCTTTGTGAATAAAGTGAGGGAGGGGGTCTAGCCTTATGTTTTCCTAATGAAAACCTATAATTTCCCAAATACAAATCTTTCCTCCACTGATTTGAAATGTCACCTTTTAATCATAACCAAATTCCATATAGATAATAGTCTTCTTTATGTACTTTGTAATCTGTCCCACTAATCTATATGTTTATCCTGTACCATACCACATTGCTATAATTATATTAGCTTTTGAATATGTTTTGTTATCCAGGAGAGCAAATCTCTTATCTTGTTCTTTCTCAATACTAGGTAAGCTATTCTTGAGTATATATTCTTCCATATAAATTTTAAAATCATCTTAAACTATAAGAAGAATTCTTTTGTGATTATATTGTACTTATAAGTAATTTGGAAAAGACTGGCAATTTTACAATACTGAGCATTAATATCCATCATTTGTTTATTTTTATCCTATTATGTCCTTAAGTAAAATTTTGTAATTTTTTCCACAATATACATTTCTTATTATTTTATTCCTGGGTATTTTATTTGTTAAGAATAGAATCTTATTTTTGCTATTACTTATTCTACTTGATTCATGCCAATAATCAGAATACCTATTTATTTTTGTTTTGTCTTTTTTTTTTGGAGGGGTTAAATTTTATTAAAGAAATACCTGCATATAATTTTTTAAAAAATCAATGCTACACAAATGTACCACACTAATGAAGTATGTTGTTAATCGGGGAAAGTGTGGGAGGTGGAGTGGGTGGGGTATATGGGAATACCCTATATTTTTTATGCAATCTAAACATAATATTTTTGATGTATGTAATCTAAAGCTCCTTTAAAAATAAAGAAAAAAATTATCTTAAAAAAAATCAATGTTACAGAAGGGTATATATAATGACCATCAATAAATCCCTGCCCTATTCTTTTCATCTCTCAGTTCCCCAACCTAGAACTTTCATACATGCTTGTTTTTAGTTATTCTGGTAGTTACCTCCATTTTTCTTAAACTTTTATTACTTTCTCTTGATTGATGAGATGAAGCAGTTTTTGTTGACTCCCTGTTGTCTTTTTGGCTCTCCTTCCCCTCAGTATGGTTATATCACTGTTTTTACCTTTGTTGGTTACCTTGGACACTTTAATCATTTGATACCTAAACCTCTCTCTTATTCTTTCAACTATAGACAGATTCTCTGCATCCTATTTTACGTGGATAACAGCACCACTACTATTCCATTTACATTTTCTCCCCGTGCTGCCTTCCAACCTATTAACTACATTTGTATATTGGCAAGGTTGGTAACAGCTGCATTCTATTCTGTAATCATATTTAAGCCTTCCCTGCTTTGTTGAGAGATTGACTCTAAAAACTGAAAAACCAATATTTACATTATTATGACTATTTAAATACTGTTCAATGAAAAGAAAAGTTTTATGCTATGATTGGATTTTCTCATGTATGGCATTGAAGCCTTGATCCATGTGCCAATTTTAAATGAATTTCCTCTCTCACACTCCCAGCAACTGCCATTAATCATGCCTCATCTAAGGCTGCTTCATACTTGGAAGCATGCTTTTCTTGTACCGTGTGATATGTTTGCTTTATCTTGATGCTTCTGATTGTCATTCCTTTTTTGGGGGGTGGGGGAGAAAAAATATCTGCCTTCTACATCACGTTCTTAATTTCCTCCAACTTCTTACTTAACCTATCGCTTAAAATTCATTTCATTTTGCTTAAAGTTTACTTACTCCCTATAACTTGGAGTAAGTAAACTTACTCCCTAATAACTTACTCCCTTAACTTGGAGGATCTGCCTCATGATTTTGGCCATTCTTGTATGATTTATCTTTCCTTAAATTTTCAGTTGCCATTCCTTTCTATTTTTTTAAATGTACTGTGCCATTTCCTGAAGTTCATTATGCTTTTTGTTTTACAGATGCAATCATTTCTCAAAAGTTTGAGAATTTTAATATTTTTAAGTTCTTTTCTGCTCCTTAATTATCTATTTCCTCAGGAGTCTCTTTTTTTTTTTTTTTTTTTTTTTTAATCTTAAGCTTTTTCAGTGATACTGCAGGCTTTAAGGGAATGGTGGTTTTTAGTGAGACAAGTCTGGGGATAGGGCTGATCCCTTTGCTCCAGAGTGGGTGAGCCAGTAGGTGGGAGTCAGCCATCCTGCTGGGCCCCTATATGACACAAAGTTAGCAGTGGCTTTAAATATGTACCTTCAGGTGGATGTTGAACATCACAGTAGGGTGGTCAGTTACCAGGCCAAGTGGAAGAAAGGAAGCAGAAGGGGCATAAGACCCTTGCAGAAGATGGCAAAGGAAAGCCACACTGCCAATCCTGATGGGGCCACTGCAGCTGGCAAGGCCTGGGGTTACTCTCCAATCAGTGACCAGAGCCTGGGGCCTAAACAGGCCCCATGGACACATCAACTGGACACAGAAACCAACAGATGAAAATTTGCTGGAGCAAATTTAGTTTGTAACTATGATCCTTAACATCTTTAACTATAAGCAAGAATAGTCTTTTCCCATCATTTTTATGTAGAGCTAAAACTGCAAAGCTAAATTATCCTGATTTTAAACTTTTCAATTTTTCTTTTTTATCGACTGACTGTTCTAACGTTTTTGCTAACATTTAGCTGTTCCCTCAAAGTGATCTCAATTTGGAATAATTAAAATCCCTAAATGATTTGGCTCATGCTTATTTTCAACCTCAAATATTATTAGCATCCCTCTCCACATGACTCCAGCCATTCTGACCTCATCTCCTTTCAGGTTTTCAAATGCCAAGTCCTTTCCCACCTTGGAATTTTTGAGAATGCTGCTCCCTCTTCCTAAAATATACTACTTTCATTTTACTCACAGTTGTCTCATTCTCTCATTGTTTACTTCTCAACCCAGTGTTACTTCCGCATGGAGCCCTTCCCTGAACAGTCTTCATAAAGTGGCTGGCCTAAAGTAACCCTCGGTTATTTTCACTGTCCACCTTCTATATATTTCCTTTATACCATGTATTGATAATATATTTTCTTGATCATTTATTTGTTTATGGCCTGTCTACACCACTACAGTATAAACAAAATCTAAGAATGCAAAGACTTTGTCTATTCTGTTTACTACTACATCCATAATAAACAGAGTAGTCAATCAATAAATATTTCTTAAAGTATGAATACCCTATAAGCAGATGCTCAATCGGAAATATCTAAATATTTCTTGTAAACAGGGTTAATATTCTCTTAATGGTAGCATAAATATTCCTCAAAACCAGTTCCAATGACAAATCCCAGGTTTACTAAACTACAATAAACGGAAATTAGAATTAGCATAACATATATATGATATATCCTAATGATATATTTAGTTATTAAATATTAGTTATTTAATATGATAACTTACAAAATCCTAGTTTTGCTTTCCTACACACAAACACACACAGGTATATAACAACAACAGAGGGCAATGCAACTCTTTAAACTTTTCTAGTTTATGCATACCACACTAGTGCTACATACATTGTCAAAAATAATCCCAATGAAAGTAGTCACTTCCCTAAGATATATCTCATCAAGACTCATAGTTCAAACAATTTCTCTTTATTTTGGTCAATAGCAAAATCCTTCCTAATTGAATGTGACTAACATCAAGGAGGTTGATGTCCAAGGTCACAAGAAAGCCAGTAAAGGCAGAGCCAGGTTTACGGCTCAGAACTCCCCTTTCCCGATTCACAGAAAACCTATCTTCCTGGGATCTAGAAGGGTTAGCACTGCCACCCACCAAAATCTGCTCTTCTTTTTGCCCACCCAGTAGGTGTCAATTCTTCCCAGAATTCTATCTTTGCCCTTCTTGTCTCAATTTCTACTTCTCCCTAGAGACTTCCTACAAGTGTTACAGTTTTAACTAAAGATGTGTTACGGTCATCTTTATGCTAATGACTCAAATCTTCATGACCAACCCACATCTCTATCCTGATATCCAAGCTCTTACAGATACCTTCAAATGCAAGGTATCTGAGTTCAAATGCAAGTTGAACGCAGGCTCATTATTTAACAAAAGGAAAAAAAAAAGGTTTTCAATTTGTAGTGTACACAAAATGACAAAGTTTCTAAGTAAATCTATCCTATCAACACAAAACTCAGTAAAAAATTCTTTCCTTCAAATTAAATTTTAAAATGTAAGATACTTACTTAAATGGTGTAAACAAAACTGATAAAGTAACTTCTTTTTTCTGAGTCATTTTCACCTGGGAACCAAGTATGAAAGCATTTTATTATGTTATAAATGAGAAAAATATTAATTATATTTAATTATAAAATTTGATTAAAATGGTTAAGTACTTTGAAAGAAAACAGAATTTTGTATTATTTTATTTCATAAATATTTAAAGAAAACTTTAACATTATCTGACTATCACAATAAGCTGAGAATTGAGCATGTCAAGCCTGCAAAATAACATACTATAATGCAATTAAAACTGTACTTTATATAACTCTTTAAAAAGAACAAAATAAGTCAACCTGCATTAACCACATTAATAATAACCAAGTTCTCTGTTAAAAGTCCACATCTTTAAGTTCTTAATGTACAAAGAATGACAAGAAATATTGCAATCTCTAATTCTATTTCTATGGGACAAATCCCATTCGCATGGAGAGTTGGCTGCTAGTCTTCATGAGTATGTGGTGATCGTCTAATTAGGGACATGCCTTAAAGGTAATTCTACACCCTCAAATTGACTTATGGAACCTGCACCTCAGAAATGTGAAACTTTATGGCACTAGACAAGTACACAAAGCCTAAAGATAATTGATTATAGAAAATCATTTATTAAAAGGCAAAATTAAATATTCACTTATTAGATTTGGTTTTAAATTACAGCATTTTTTACACTTAAAAATAATTATTTTAAAAATTGAAGTGTTTTCTGCTTTTGCATGTGTATTTTTTTTACCTTGAACTGTTCAAGAATCTGTACAGCATTTGTAAACATGCTCTCCGCTTTGAAAAGATCAGTGCTGTTAAGATAATCCACAGGCAGGGTTCCCTGCAATAATAAATAATGACTTAATATTAGCATCAACAAAGCTCAGGCTATTCATATAAAACAAAAGAGACTTACAAAGGAAGCAATAAAGATTAAGACATAAGGAACAATAAATTACTAAAATTAAGTGAAAAAAAATTTTTTAACTGAAAGATGTTCTATGATCTTCTCATAAAGTACACGTAGTACAGCAAATAAAGCAACAGATTAAATTCAATCAAATCTAACATTTATTGAAAGATCACTGTGTGCTAAGTAGTGAACTAAGTGCTCTCCACATAGTGCCTCATTTAATTCTCACAACCGCATGAAATAAGACTATTATTATTCTCATGTAAAATGACAAAACTGACTCAGAAAAGATTAGGTAATTTTCCAGAGAACAAAATGATAATAAATGGTGGTTGGGATATAAATACAGGCAGTCTGGAACCCAGAACACAAAGTCTTAATGACTACACTATAATTTTTTATCTTTATTGACCAAAATAAAATATAAATCGGTCAGTGATACAAAAGAAGAGATAATATCAAAACCTCCCTTCCCTTGAGAGGTGATGAGTTTGGTTTGTTTGTTTGGTTGGTTTTTGTTTTTTATTATTATGATTATTATTATTATTACTACTAGAATGATGAAAATGCTCTAAAAATGACTGAATTAATAAATGCACAACCATGTAATTATACCGAATACCATTTATTGTACACTCTGGATGGGTTTATGCTTTATTAATATGTATCAATAAAACTAAAAAAAAAAAAAACCTCTCTTCTTTTAACATATAAACTGAATACATTTTTAAAGCACTTTGAACAAAAAAATAGATTATAGTATGCTAGATATGCTGTTCTAGTGAAAAAAAAAGTAACTTATCTTTTTGATGCTAACACAATCTTTTCTAGAGATAACAGGATCAACATGATGAAGGCAGGTAGAAGTTTGCCTCATTTGGCCAAAAGCACAATATAATGACAGTTTTGTGGTTTATTTTAAAATTACTGACTCCTTACAGAAGACCTTTCCTCAACCAAAGTTCAAGTCTCTTGATGCAGGAACCACTTGGAGCACTTGGGCTGCTCACCCATTTCCATCATTTACCACCTTTGTGTATCTCAGTTTCAGGTTCCAGAAAATGGAAATCATAGGGTTTTTGTAAAAATTAAATGAGCTCATATATGTAAAGTATCTAGCCAAACACTCAAAAATGTATTAGTTCCTTGCCTTTCTCCCTATAATCCCCAAACATCAGCCCCTTCAAACCTTTTCCCACTCACAGCATCTTACCAGAATAAATTTGTTTGTTAAATTATTAGTAAGCTTCTAATTTAAGGTATTCTGAGTGCAAAGAACATCTCTTAACACTATCTCTATTAAACATTGCACTTTGCTAGGCAAAGTGTTTTTCCAAACAAAACCCGAAGAAGTTAGTTAGATTTATTATTCCCACTTAACGGTTGAAGAGACTAAGGCCCAGAGAAATTAAGTGCTTTGCCTAAGGTACACCAACCTGATGCATATAGAGGTGAGTAATAATTATGACTAGAGCGAGGAAAGGAAAAGAAGGCTTCAGGAAAGAGGTAATGTTTGACTTGTGCCTTAAAGGTTCCAGATCATTTGCATTCAATGCACAACTCAGGGCTTAGGTGAAAGGGCAAAGAGCTGGGACACTGAGCTGATAATCAGTGGTGATCAACAGATCAAGTACTCCAGAAGGACATACACAGAACATACACAGAACAGATTTCTAAATTAGGGGGAGAGGATGGTGAGATAAGGCTTATCAAAAACGGCAATGGGAGATGTGAACAAATACAATCGTGAAAACTGTTATGAGTTTAAAACAAAACAAAAAAGGACTAGAAAATGAGACAGAGACCAAATAGTTTGCAATTTTTAAAACCTGAAATTGAAAATGAAATAAATTTCCACTTACTTTTCCATTAACGAAAAACTAAGAGTGAGAATTAAGCACCAGTCAGTTCAAATCATTAAAAATTCAACATAATGTGAATGAGGCACTCAAGTTACAGAAATGGATGTGACAAAGCCCATAGATAAAAGACCTATTACTCACTATAGTTGGGTAGGAAAGTCTATACAAAGCAATTATTTACCAGAATATTTTAAATGCAATACCTATATTTTAGGATGCCATAAATTAGTTCTACTTTCAGTCTACATATATATATATCTTTAAATGATCACGTATTTCCTGAAATGTATTAGTAGGTGAGTTTGCCTTATAGCAAGAATATCTTTTTTTCTTTTAATATTTATTTTTATTTATTTCTCCCCACCCCCTTGTTGTTTTTCACTTGCTGAGTCTGTTCATCTTCCTTGTTTCTTTAGGAGGTACCAGGAGCCAAACCCGGGACCTCTGATGTGAGAGGGAGGTGCCTAATCACTTGAGCCACCTCTGCTCCATGCTTTGTTGTGTCTCTCATTCAGTTTTTCCTCCCCACATCTCTTGTTGCGTCAGCTCACCGCGCCTTCCCATCACACCACCTCACTGTCTTCTTTAGGAGGCACCGGGATCCGAACCAGCAACCTCCTATGTGATAGGCAGGAGCCCAGTTGCTTGAGCCACATCTGCTTCCCTCTTTTTAATTTATAAAAAATACTCCTGAAATTATTCTCTTTATTATTTACAGATATTCTGTTTTGTCAAAGCCGTTTTCTCTAAAGCTCTAGAGAAACAGGAACAGCAAAATCCTATAAATTTATATCTTTCTTTCTTACCCTTTTCACTGTCTTTTTCTTTTTAATAATAAGGGCCAACATTATTGTATGCTTGCTATGCATGCTAGACATAATTCCAAACTCGTCACATTTGTTAACTCAATTAACTCCCACAAGGATCCTCATAAGAACTTGACTAGGTAGGTGCATTTCAGAGGTGGAGTAAGGGAGGAATGCTTGTGGGGTCCTAGGGCTCTCTCTCTCTCCTGTTTCCCAAGCACCAAGGAATAATAGCTAATGCTGAGCATTTACTCCTTACTATAATCAAAAAAGAGATACCATTATTATGCCCTTAGTTTGAAATCTACTGACTTATGCCATGGTAACCTTATCCCACATTACAAATTATGAATTGGCCATGCTTTTTTAAAAAGTGATTACTCTTTATTTTTGAAGTGGTTTTTTTGGTAAGGTATAATTTCCTTAGAATTGGGAAATGTTGAACTTAAGTAGAGCAACAACCAAATTCTCTGTACAAACGTTAACCCCAAAATATTATTCAAATTTCAATAGGAAATCATACTAAAACGCTTCTTTAGTAAGTCCATTGTTTGGGGGGTATTCACCTCCGTAATCATATGAGACGGCTTCATCCCTATAACAGGGAGTAAATCCTGATTAAATAAAAATTTTTAGAGTAATCCCATCCCTGTGCCAGTCACTGATTTCAGAAAGTGAGATGAATGAGCACATGGCATTATCTTGAACTTAGTGGATGCATCAGACTAGAGTGACTTTTAATCCATGCTTGGGGAAAAGGCTCTTTTCCTCCCATTGGAGGATAAGAGAGAGGATGAGCCATAATCACTACTGGAAGCTATCTGACCACTACAAAAGGAACAAGGCTTACATAGAAAAATACCATGGTCCTTGGTAGATTCACCTAATTGCTGTATCCACCAAGATTGAAGTTTACCTAATTCTGGATTTCCTCTTATGTGAGCTAATTTATAACTTAATTTTAAAGCAAGTTTTGATTCAAGTTTTCTGGAACGTGCACTTGAAAACATATCATGCTCTTGACCCTCAATAAAAGATACCTAACAGATGAGTATCAAAATTTATACTCCCATAAGTTAAGGAGTATTTTGTAACATGAGCAGTTGAGAAAGAGTATGGGAGAAACAGAGACTAGAGCAGAAGCTGACAGAATGGCAAATAATGAGAAAAGAAATGAAAAGGAGAAATCTGAAAGTGGTGAAGTAAGTAGTCCAAGAAAGAAATGAATAATCATAGCCAAGAATAACAGAGATAATAGAAAATCTTTAAAAAGCAAAAACCAAAGTGGTGATCAAAGCCAGACAGGGGCCTCAAGGAATGACTAAATTTGAACAAGGCAGCATATCAGTGGGTGGTGTAATAACTGTGGTGGGTCACAACTGGCATTCTTTAAAAAAATAAGATATAATAAGAAATATGAGAGTACACTACACAAAGTAAGAGTAAGGATTGTTTGGTGAAAGTTTTGTTTCAGTTATACACACATATTACTACTTGGGTAATATTTATTTGTCAAAGTTTCTGGATTAGATGATATTTTTCAAAAGTAAATTTGATTTTGAAGAGCAAATAAGAGGGTCTGGTTGAAATGGATATTTTTTGAGGTTTTTGTTGTTTGTTTTGTTTTGTTTTGTTTTGTTTTGGCATTTAGGCATCCAGTTCCCATTCTTTATAGCACTGACATGTTGTGTTGAGAAAACTTTCCCATTGGTTATAGCAAAGGAGTGGCCCTGCCCTTCATTATTGAAGAGTAGACAGACACATTTAAGTCACTCAAATGGTCGCTACCTGGAATTTGACTCTTAAGAGTCAAGGACAGAAACCAAAACTCCTTCCTGGTATCACTGCCCTGAGCAGACCAGCCCTGCCAGGGGTCAATAATAGTGGTTCCTTCTTCCCCATCTGCCAATTTCCAAGCCTGGTTTTCAAGCACCCCTTTGATTCAGCAAGTCTTCAATATCTGTTCAATAAATTCCTTTTAACTACTTGCAATAAAAAATTTAACCATCTGGGCCTGGTGATTTCTTTTGGGGGAGGTTTCAAAATAAAAATTAAATTTTCTTGATACTTATATGGCTACTCAAATTATCTATTGCATTTTGGGTAAGTTGTGCTAGTTTGTCTTGCAAGGAATTGGTCCATTTTATCAAAGTTGTCTAATATGCATGTGTAGAGTTGTTCATAGTATTCATGTATTATCCTTCTTACATCTACAGGGTTTGTAGTGATATCCCATTTTATGCCTGATATTGGTCATTTTTGTACTGTCTCTTTTTCCCTTTGTCAGTCTTGCCAAGGGATTGTCAAATTTATCTTTTCAAAGGACTATTTGTTTCATTGATTTTTCTCGTTTTTCTATTTTTTATTTCATTGATATTTTGCTATTTTATTTATTATATCCTTCCTCATACGTGCTTTGGGTTTAATTTCCTCTTTTGTTCTGGTGCTTGAGATAGAAACTGAGATTATTTTCTTGAAACTTTTCCTCCTTTCTAATGTATGCATTTAGTGCTAAGATTTCCCCCTAAGCACTGCTTTAAGCTGTTTCCCACAAATTGTGATGTTTTATTTTCATTTTCATTAAGTTCAATGTATTTTTTATTTCCCTTGAGATGACTTCTCTCACCCATGTGTGGATAGTTTCCTGTTATAATTTGTTATTGTTTTATTTTTGTTGTTATTATTACAACCACTTCCCTTCTCCCAGTAAACTCTAACCTGCTTTCTAGCTCTGTAAATTTGCTGTTTCTAGTCATTTCTTATAAGTGATATCATACAATTTTTGTCCTTATGTGTCTTGCTTATTTCACTGGGCATGTTTTCAAGGTTCTTCCATGTTGCACCATGTCTCATAACTTCATTTTTTCTTTTGGGCAAATAATATTCTATTGTGAACATGTACATTTGTTTATTCATTTGTTGATGGACACATGGGTTGTTTCGACCTTTTAGCTACTGTGAATAATTCTGTTATAAACACTGGTGTACAAGTATCTGCAACCCTGTTTTCAGTCTCTGAGTATATAGCTAGAAATGGCATTGCTGAATCAAATGGTAATTCTATATTTAACTTCTTGAGGAAATGCCATATTGCTTTCTACCATGGTTACACCATTTTAAAATCTCATCAATAATGCACTAGAGTTCTCATTTCTTCATATCCTTTCCAACACTTCTAATTTTCCATTTTTTTAATGATAGCCATTCTTGTGGGTGTGAACTGGTATCTCACTGTGGGTTTGATTTGCATTCCCTAATGTCTGAACATCTTTTCATGTGTTTCTTGGCCATTTGCTTATCTTCTTTGGAGAAATGTCTATTCAAATCCTCTGCCCATTTTTTAATTGGGTTATTTGTCTTTTTGTTGTCCCACTGTAAAAGTTCTTAATATTTCTGGATATTAAACCCTTATCTGATTGATGGTTTGCAACTATTTTCTCCCATTCTGTAGGGTATCTTTTCACATTCTTGGTAATTTCCTTTGATGCACAAAAGTTTATAATTTTGATGAAATCAAATTTATCTATTATTTCTTTAGCTGCTGATGCCTTTTTATCATAGATAAAACTCCACTGCTGTTTCCCAGGTAATGAAGATTTACCCCTATGTTATCTTCTAAGAATTTTTAGGTTTTAGCTCTTAAATGGTCCTTGATCCATTTTTAGTTGATTTTTGTATGTGGTGTAAGGTAGGGTTCTAGCTTCACTTTTCTGCATGTATATATCCAGTTTTCCCAACACCATTAGTTGAAGAGACTATTCTTTCTTCAGTGCACATACATAGCATCTTTGTCTAAATAAATTGGCCATAAAATGTGTGAGTTTATTTCTGAACTTTCAAACCTGTTCCACTGATCTATTTGTTTATCCTTGTACCAGTACCAAACTGTTTTGGTTATTGTCACTTTTTAATACAATTTTAACTTGGAAAGTGTGCGTCCTCCAAGCCTGTTCTTCTTTTTAAAGATTATTTTGAGTATTCAGTATCCCTTACAGTTCCATTTAAATTTGAGGATTGGTTTTTTCCATTTTGCAAAAAAGCTTTTGGAATTTTAAAAAAGAATTGCATTGAATTTGTATATTGCTTTGAGCAATGTTGACAAATTAACAATGTCAACTCTCCCAATCCATGAACATAGGATATCTTAACATTTATTTAGGTCTTCTTAAATTTCTTTCAGCTGTGTTTTGTAGTTTTCAGTGTACACATTTTTTGTATCCTCAGTTAAATGTATTCCTAGATACTTATTTTAGATGCTACTCTAAATAGAATTGTTTTGTTAATTTCTTTTGTATTGCTCATTGCTAGTGTATAGAAACACAACTGATTTTTGTGCATTGATCTTGTACCCTGCCACTTTGATGAATTCATTTATTACCATTAATAGTTTTCTTGTGGTTTTCTTTGGGTTTTCTAAATTTAAGGGGTAGTTTTACTTCCACCTTTCCAATTTCTCTTACCTAATTACTCTGGCATGTTTCCATTATTATTGGAGAATATACTCAGTTTTTGCTTCACATATTTTACAGCTCTGTTGTTTGGTGCATATACCAAGATATTTATATATATCTTAGTTCTGTTTCCCTAGAGAACTCTGACTAATACAGATTTTGATATCGTGAGTAGTTCTTGAGAAAAAGAATCTTAAGGATGAAATTTCTGAGTTGGTTTGGGAGCTTTTAGAATTGGTTCTCTAATCTGATTAAATTCAAAGGCATTAATGGCTCTATTTCTAACAATCAACAATCATGATGGACTGATAGTCCATGGTATGAGTTGGCAATAGAGATTTGCAAAATATCACCACTGGATATGGCTACTCGAAAGCTTATAAGAGGTAAGGCTCTGCGTAAGAGTGTTTTTGACACCTTAACAGAGTTTTGTGTAGTTAAAAATTATAACAATGTTGGCTGGTTGTTCCTAAACATGCTGGATACAGGTGAAAAAGAAAGGGATGAGCTCAAGGATTCAAATTCCCAATTTAAGAATCACATGAAGGAAATGAAAGTTTTTGTGTGTGTCTTGAAAGAAAATCTTAATTCGTATAGCCGCAGACTTGAAATTCCTAAAAACCAGACCCAGAGTCTCATTGTGCTAGTGGCTGAATTACAATGTAAACTGAACTCCCAATCTTGCAGGAAGTCTGCTCTTAAAGTGAAGGCATTGATTGGAAAGGAATGGGATCCTGAAAATTGGAATAGGGACATATGAGTTGGTAATAATAACGGTGGGGACACTCACTGAAACCCCAGATTCTGCTGGGTCTTTACCAGATAAACCTGGAATGGTCTGCCTTGAGGAATCAGCCACCCAATCTCTAATCTGTGAGCAATCAGCCATGAAACCTCCACCTAAAGAGATTAACCCTACTGTGCCTGATAAACCTGTAGTTACCTCCTCACCCTCCCCGAGGAAAGAGCCTTTATACCTCTGACTGAAGAGAGTAATCCTGTTTCACCAGATGAAATGGCAATCCAATGTCCTGAGGTAGCTGGCTTGCAAGACACTTCTAATTCTTCTCATGACCCATCCCCACCAACCCACTTTTCTCCAAGATCTGTAACTAGACTGAAGTCCCCAAAGGTAAGGTACAAAGTGTGACGCATGAGGAGGTGTGCTATACTCCAAAACAACTGCATGATTTTTCCAATTTATATAGATAAAAATCAGAGGAGTAAGTGTGAGAATAGATATTATGGGTGTGGGATAATGGTAGAAGGAACATAAAGTTCAATCAGGCTGAATTTATTAATATTGGCCCACTAAACAGAGATTCAGGCTCTGTTAAAGCTCAAAGGGTCAGAAAGGGCTCTAACAGTTTGTTCAGATGGTTGGCTGTAGCTTGGACCAAAAGGTGGCCTACACTGATTGAAGTCAAAATGCCATAATGGCTGTGGTATATTGTAGATGAGGGAATCCAAAGGCTTAGAGAGACTGGTATGTTAGAGTGGATTTATCATGTACGACCTGCTGACCCAACCCAGGAATGTGCAGAGGACACACCTTTCAC
>JAQZBX010052969.1:8786-19108 GCA_029593785.1 Cabassous unicinctus | reverse complement strand
AACAATCCCACTCCTAATTATTAGAAGAATTATGCCATGTAAAATTAAACTCTACCAGATGATTTTTAATGGGCTAGAGATCCAGGAAATATTTGACATTAGTAGCCTCTTGGTATGGCATTTTTCTTTTACCTTTGCTGGTTTCTTTTCCATTAAATGATCAAAAGCGTGACTTTATTCCCATAGGCTGAAAATTAGCCTGCTAAGCTTGAGCCCAAATCAAATTCTGATGACTAAGAATTAATCTATTTTAGCGGAAGCATGTCTAATGGAAATCAGTATAGCTCTTCTCTGTCACAGCAGAGCAGTCCCTGATGTCACTGATGATTGATATGCAGTAGCCAAATGTGGAAATCATTTAAGTCTGAATCTCTTTGTTCTCTGGCCAATATTGATCAAATTTTGTTTTTCCAGAGTACATCTGTTCACATGCACAGCTTTCACAGGTTAATAAAGCTTTCATTTTGAAGGTTAAAAATAACTGTTTAAAAGAGTGTTTAAATCCCTTTGGCACAACTGCATATAGCAGTGATATCTGAGCCCTGACTTTGTGATTCTGATTTACTCTAATCATTTGAAGAAATGCAGAAATTTGAGGTTATTTTTAAGTTCAAAGTTAAAAAGTCTTTTAAAAATTATTTTATATTTTAATATATCACAAGAAAAGTTGTAAATGATAAAATGGAATGATAAAGAATTGTAACTCTAAATAGGCTACACAAAGGGAATTTATTCAAAATTTATTCAGCATTTATTTATTGAGTACCTACTATTACCAGGTATTATTATATGTTCTTCGTAAAAATTAGTAAATAAAATAGCTTTTGTTCTTGCCCTTTTAGGGTTTTCAGTCTGAAGGGAAAGAAATAAAAAAGGATGTCCATGTTAGAGTCTGATTTGCTTTCATCACCTCTTTTACCTATTGTTTAATGAAGCTTCCTTTGCTTCACTCAGAGACTCACTTTTAAGTATAAGTCAAGGGTAGGCAGATGTCTTACAGTTGGTCGGAGTGTGGTGTGATTTAAAGATTCTGCTACTTTAATATATCTCTTCAACTCAGGTGTTCCGCTGTCTAACTTTGCAGGCTTAGTGATGGTCTTTAAAATAAAAATACTCCTAAGAGTATTTTAAACTGCTTCTTTAATAGAATCTCCCTCAATTCACTTTCGTGCAACTGTTGTCATTCTTTCTGCCTGTGTAGCCTTCCCTTCTATCATATTTTTCAATTAAGGCCCATATCAAGTGCCATCCCCTCTATGGAGCTTTCCTGTATATCATACTTCATATGACTTTTATTGTTTATATCACTTACTTGATACCTAATATGTTTTGCCTTGTATCTTAGAAATTAAATAATTAATTTACAGGATTGTTCTCTATAATTGCATTATAAGTGCAAAAACTTATAATTGCATTATAAGTTTTCCATAAATGAAAATGGTTGCATAAATAACCGTTTTCCCCTCTGCCTCCCACAAATCATTGAAAGCAATAATAAACAAAACCCTTGAAAATTCCATTTCTGGTGAAAACTGGAAATAAACAACATCTTCAATAACATACAATGGCTACAAGAGACCTCCAACATTGAGTTGTAACCCTTTTGGAAAAAGTGGAGATACGAAATCATTGAACAAAATAGTAAGAGTGATAAGGTACAGTGGTGGCATTTTTCAGAAAGAACTAGAAAAATCTTTCTTGAAGGAGAAGGCCACACCTGAGTAATATCCTTTGTTTGTAGCTAACGGAGCAGGAATTGTATCACCTATTTTCACAGAATCACCCTGGAACTGGTTTGATTCCAAAAAGCAGGGAAGACTGGGCTATGCAAAGAATCACACAGGGAAGTTGTATTTGCTGGAAACAGTTTGTTGCTGCAGAATAAGAGAGAAATCTGTATTTTAAAAAGTAGGCAGCTTTGCCCATGAAACTTTTCAAAACAGCTGGCCCAGGAAAAGCCAAGGTATTCATGACAGGTAATAGAAAATGAACAGTACAGCTTAGATGCAAAGGTACTCCAAGGAATAAAAAAAGAAAGTACTAACAAGTACTTATTAACAGAAGAAGAACACTAACTATAAAAATGTATAACAGATGAAAATTTTGATTACATATTTTACTGTAATGGAAAATCATTTTAAGAAATGGAAAACACTCAGAGAAAAAATGATAAGAAAACTTGAGAAGATAAAATGTGAACTGGAAGAAACCAGGGAAGAAGTAAAAGAAGAAAAACAAAACTTTATAAGAATTAAAGTCAAAATGAAAAGAGCACAAGGTGGAATAAACATTGCAGAAAACATGTTAACTAAAATAGGAAAATGCAAAGTGAAATGAAAATGAACAAATCACAAATGAGTGGAGAGAAAACTTATACATACAGAAAAAAGAAATGGAGATCCAAGATATATATAACGGGCATCCCTAAAGAAAATCAAAATAAGGGAACAGAACTAATATTCATGTAAGAAAGGATCTATTCTACATTTTTAAAAAGTATATCATGTACTCTGGAAGTTGACTCAGATTAGTTAATGCTGTAATGTATCCTGGTAAATTTACTAGACTTCAAAAAAAGAAAGAATCCTTTGGAGAATGTGCCAGAAATAGTTTGTTGGTACTCAGAGTGGGGCTGGAACTGGTACACCACATTTCCCAGCATCCCTTGACATAAAGATGACAGGATCTGCTGATGGGAGGCACTCCTGAGCTTAGGAGGCAAGAGGAACGTAGAAGCAGCACCAAATCTGTAAGGAACACTGGGCTCCAACAACAATGGTAGAGTGCCAGCTCCTGGGCTCCAGGTTAGGTCTGAGTGGCAGCTCAGATATCATCCATGGCAAGAATGATTTTGTGAGTTCCTGTAAGTCACTGTAGCTCCCTGCACATCCTGATTTCTGGATATCACCACCTTACCTCTCTTCTTCTTCCAGTTCTGTCGGTACTTTTACATATGCTTAAAAAACCTAAAGGAATTTCTGTTTTTCTAATACCACTCTAACTGAAATAGCCAGGCAGGAGGGAAAAAACACATAAAATCACTTATCAGAGGACAAAAATAAGGTTGATCTCAGATTTTGTCATAGCAACATTCATCACCAGAAGGCAGTGTAAAAATATCCATAAGATCTTCAAGGAAAGTAAATGTAACCTAAGGGTTTTATATCTAACCAAACTGTTCTTCAGATATAAAGCTTAGAATCAAACAGTTTTGAACATGCAAGAACTTTGGGGATATTGTTTTCTTGAGCTTTTCTTGGGGAAACTTCTAGAGAATTAACTTCAATCAAAGAAGAGATGACTGGAAAAGCCATGACAAAAGGATTAGCATTGAACAACAATCATATTCAACAGCACAGCTAAGTCTTAGCCAAAGCTTATAATTAGGATATCAGACTAGAAGTTTAAAATGATATATTTCCAAAAATGTAGAAATGCCAAGAAAAGTGAGAGGGAAATGGGAAAGGAGATGAGAGGTACATTCAGTAATTGTTTCATCTCTAACAGTTGAGAGTGAAAGGATATAATGCAAGACTGAAAAATTAGAGAATTACACACACACAACAGTAAATAAGTGAAAACTCTTAAAAAATAATTCTATTGGATAAGATTGAATGGGCTTGGAGAGGAGGGAAGACACAAAGAGGAATCACCCATGATTTATTATTGTCTATCATGGAAAAACAATAGGTACTTTCTTTAGAATAGATGAATAATAGTATTTTATAAAAGTATTCATTTTTGTGCTTTTTCTTTTTTATCATGTTTTAATTTTTTCTTTTTTATTGAAGTTTATCATTCACACATGAGCATACATAAACAATAAGTATATAGTAAAAGTTGTGAACTGAAAAGCAAACATGCATATACAAGTATACTTTTAAAGGTAATCACAATAGCAAAAATATAAATCTTTTTAGATATCAGAATATTCACAGTGTTTAGGATGCAATCCAAAATTACTTTACATAAGCTGTCCAGAAAAAATGTGATCTATTCTCAAAAAAAAAAAAAGAAAAAAGCAATCAACAAATACAAATCCTGAGATCCCAGATTTTGGAATTATCAGAGGATTTTCTTTAAATCAGACATTGTAAATAAACTCAATGAAAATATGCTCATAATAAACAGAAGATAGATATCTCACAAGAAAAAATGGAAAATATAAAAAAATTATTTTATATCTAAAAATACATCTTAAATAAATTTTTCAGATTGGCTTTGTAGTAGGATGGGAATATTGGAAGAAAGAATTGGTAAACTTGAAAATAGATGAATAGAAATCATTCAACCTTAGGAAGTGATAGAAAAAAGATTGGAATAAAATAAATAGAGCCTCAACAACCTGTGGGACAATATCAAAAAGCCCAAAATATGATTATACATGTATAGCTGGAGTGCCAAAGGAGAAGACAGAGACGATTTGGAAAAATAATGGAAAAAAACTTTTCAAATTTTGCGAGAGATATAAATTTACAGATCCAAAAATATTATTCAACTCTAAGAAGGATATGAAGAATACAATGCCTAGACACACCATAGTCAAACTGCTGAACTCACAGATAAGCAGAGATTCTGGAAAACAGCCAAAGTGACACATTATATATAGGAGAATAGTAATTCAAATGGCTGTGGACTTCTTATCAGTAATTGAAAAGGCCAGAAATGAATGTAATAACATCTTTAAGGTTTCAAAGAAAAAAATCACCTCAGAATTCTATATTCAATGGTGATATTCTCCAAAACTGAAGGCAAAATAATGGCAGTTTCAGATAAAAAAACAAACAGAATTAATCACCACTAGATTTTTACTATGGAAAATTCTAAAGTATGTTCTTTGGGATGAAAGGAAATAATACAAGAAGGAAAGACAAATCTTCAGGAATGAAGAGCAATGGAAATGATAAATATCTGGGTAAATATAAAAGGCTGGTTTTTTTTTCTTCTTTTAATTTCTTTAAAATACCAATGACTGTTTAAAGCAAAAATTGTACTGCTGTCTTAAGGGATTTATAATGTATATAGATATAATAAAGATGGCAACTTGATCTTAGAGGGATGGCAGTGGTATCATAGGTATATAGACCTAGATGGTTCCACTTCATTTTACATGAAGTGGTGTAATATTAACTCTAAATAGACTGTGAAAATTAAGGATATATATTGTGATCCATAGAGTGACCACTAAAAAGATGTAAAGAGGTATTATTTGTTGGAGCTATTTGGTTAAAACATCTCTGAAGTAGTTTAGGGCCTGCTTTACTGTGCAAGCGGAAAACTGCTGCTATCAGTTCCTGCTGAAAACAGCAGGAACATTCTTGCTTTGCTCTGTTCATCAGTTGCTTAGAACCCTTTGCCTCTCCATTATCTCCTGCGAAAATTACTTGATATATCTTACTGTTTCAATACTAGCCTGGTATTCTTGTGAAGTAATCCACAACCCCACACATATGCTATGCCTATCTGAGCCCTTGCACTTACACACTGACCTTGTGCTTTGTAAAAAAGAGAATAAAAACCACAAGGGGAATCAGCAAAGGAAGATAGCTTCTTTAGCTGTTCTCCCCCTCAATTCTCTTGAGTTCCATGTTCAAAGTAATTCTTTGCACCATCGTGGACTCTGCAGGACAGACTCCCGCATCATTAATAATCCAATAGATATGTTTTATAAAATCTAGAAAGTATGCAAATAATCTAAGAGAAAGCATAAAAGAGCAGATGGAGGGACAAAAAACAAAGGGAACAAACAAAATAAGTAGTAAAATGTTAAACTACAGTATATCAACCATTATCAATAAATACATTAAAAGTCAACGGACTAAACATTCCAATTAAAAGGCAGAGATGATAAGATCGAATTAGAAAAAGCTAGATTAAACTGTGTACCAGAGATGAACTTTAAATATAAAGACACAAATAAATGTATGGAAAATATATGGCATGCAAAGAGAATAAGGAAACTTTAGTGGATATATTTAGATCAGATGAAATAGACTCATGACAAGGAGCATTACCAAAGATAAAGTGAACATTTCATAATGATTAAGTGGTTAGTCATTAGGAAAATATAGAAATCTTAAATGTGTATGCCCTTAATAATAGAACCTAATAATACATGAAGCAAAAATTGACAAAAGAAAAGGAAAATTTCACAATCATAGTTGGTAATTTTTCACATTGTTCCCTCAGAAATAGAATAATTAGAAAATCATACTATGACTACATAGAAGATCTGAAGAATACTATTAACAACATGGAACTAATTTACAGTTTAATGGACACTATTCCCAACAACTTAAAATATAATACACCAAGATAAACCACATGCTGGGCAGTAAAACAAATCTCAATAAATTAAAAAAAATCACATGGAATATGTTCTCTGAATACAGTGGAATTAAATTATTAATCAATAAAAATTTAACTAGGACAACCCAAATATTTGGAAATTAAATAACATGTTTCAAAATAATCCATGGTAAAATATGAAATACAAAATAATTTAGTAAATATTTTATGCTATATGATAATGAAAATACAACATATATAAACTATGTGATGCAGTTAAAGCTTAGAAGGACATTTATAGAATTTAGTGTTTATCTTAGAGAAGAAGAAATGCCTATAATCGATCATAAGTTTTCATTCACACATGAAATGCCTATAATCAATCATAAGTTTTCATTCACACATGCTAAAAGATAGATGGAGAAAGATCAGAATAAACAGAAGGAAATTAAAAAGAGCAGAATCAACATAATAGAAAACAAACAATGGGAAGAATTAACAAAGCTAAAACATGGTTCCTTGAAAATATCATGTTGATAAACATCTAGCTAGGCCAATCACTAAAAAAAGAGTTAACACTATTTACCCCTATCAGGAATTAAAAAGGTTTTATCACCACCACAGTTTCTACAGAGAATATTGTGGACAACTTAATGCCAATAAATTCAGCAATTGAGATGAGATGGAAAAATCTCTTGAAAAACTAGTAAAGTTAAAACCCATTTTAACAGGAAATTTTATGATTTGGTATTTCTTTCAAATGTTTTTTTTTCTCTTGTTTATTTCCTTTTGTTTTTGGGTAGTAATTTTAGCAAGTAAGTACTAGAAGTTATTTATGGTCTACAGTGAATTTTGCTGTTTCACATCATCAGAAGTTCACCATGATTTGTAAATGGAATCACTTCAGAATAAATTTCTTTTAATATTTTAGAAATGCA
The DNA here is from genome assembly GCA_029593785.1 of Cabassous unicinctus. Taxonomy (NCBI): domain Eukaryota; kingdom Metazoa; phylum Chordata; class Mammalia; order Cingulata; family Chlamyphoridae; genus Cabassous; species Cabassous unicinctus. Next base: position 11,882 of record JAQZBX010052969.1, on the reverse strand, counting down.
TATTATGGTTGATGGTTTGAGAAACAATCTCGAATCACAGGTAAAGGCCTACAAAGACATGATTCCCATCCAGAAAATTTGTGCTGAGAGAAATTTCCTTTCAGCATGGTTGACCTGTTTCTCTTCTCCACTGCCAATACAGGGAATCATTACATCAATCCCGGGAAAGAAAAGTCCTGATTATCTCCCGTCCTATATCTATTTGTGGTCTGTATTTTTTCACCTTTATAACTTATGTTTGAACAAATTAAGAAAAACCATAGGGGTACCCAAGTCTATTAATTTTACTAAATGAAAATTTTAGCGTTATAGGTGGCTATAGTTCCTTTGCTTCTGAATCTGGAATCCAGGTTTTTCAGGAATAAAGGTATGTTTGCATATATTTATGATTGAATACTAAGGTTGATTGCTATAAATTCTGTCTATTCACTGATCACATACAATGTCCTATTCTATAAAATTCCTTCTTTTGTGGAGCTTAGAATTGTGCGTGTGTGTGTGTGTAAAATATTAGGCAGTGATAAATGTGGTCAGAAAGAATGACAGCACGGACTTTTATGGTACTTACTATATGCAGGCACTCTTCTAATTGATGCTCACATAGTCACATATCAACTCATTTAATCCTCAAACCATTTTACAGATGAGGATTGTGAAATACTGAGATATTAAATAACTTGCCAAGTCACCACAATCAATAAGATGGTGGTGGTGGTGGTGGTGGTGGTGGTGGTGGTGGTGGTGGTGGTGGTGATGGCAATCTTGGATTCAATCCAAACAGTCTGATGCTAAACACTAAACCAAGTTGCCTCTCAGTAGAAAATGGGGGAAGGGGATTGAGGTTGAGAAGGAGAGATGTGTTATTTTTGATAATGGAGTCAGGGAAGGCTTCTCTGAGTAGGGCCATATAGCACCTGAATGAGGTGTGATCACCACTACCTTCTCACACAGAATGCGTCATGAGGTCATCCACTATCATTGGGCTCATTATCTTATCTTTCAACTAGATTGCCCCCATATCTCCCTCAAAATCCTTTCCAGCAAGGGTGCAGCCCTTGAACTTGGGGGAGTTCCTGGTACACAGGCTTTAATTTCCTTTTATGTTCTTTCTCTTTATTTACCTGAGTTTGTTGACCTCTCTCTGTCATGGAAGTGGCCAACCATACTGACCCTGAGACAAGCCTAACAGCCCCCTCAACAAGGATATTAGGAAATAAAGGAATTGACTTAAACTATGACCCCAAAAGACTCAGGTGAGTGGCATGGTTCCAAGAAAATGCACAAAATGCTTTCAGGGTCACTGAAAATGTGTTAGGAGGGAGCCAAAGCCACATGTCAATCACTTCATGCTTATGATTGAGAGCATCTTGAATATCATTGCTCCCACTCACCTCATGTGGAGTGACACTCATGCCGTAGGACCCTGGCTGCTAAGTTAGAGTTAAGAGCAAGATAAAGACAGCAACAAACTTATTAGCTCAAACAGGCAACAGTTTCCCCCAAAAAGAAATCAGTTTAAAACTAGCTGTTGAGAGGATTGCTGGAAGATGGCAACAGACTAACAGGCAGAGCTGAATGCTCTCACAAAAACAATGGAGAAAGAGCCAAAAGCTGTATGAGGGACCTCCTTCGGGGTTCAGCAGACCAGGGCAGTGCTACACAACTCCCAGGAGAGTGAGGGACAGAGAGATGAAGAAGCCAAGCAGACAAGTTTTTAACAGCTTAAAAACAAAACAAAAACAAACAAACAACAACAAAAAACAACACAACCAAAACTAGCTTTCTTAGTTTTCTAAGGCTGCTATCACAACTACCACATACTGGCGGGCTTGAACAACAGGAATTTATTGTCTCACAGCTTTGGAAGCTAGAACTCCAAAATCAAGACCTAGACCACAATTTCTTCCAGAGTCTATAGCATTCTGGGGCTGGCTTGTCAGCAATCCTTGCATTCTTTGTCTTGTAAATGCACCTCTGACTCCATCACATGGTGACATGAGTCTCCTTCTCTTGCTCCCACTGACTGACTGCATGTGAATTTCTTCTCATAAGAAATTCAGCCACATTGGATTAAAGCCCACCCTGATTCTATTTGGCCTTTTTGAAACAGAATCATGACAATCCTATTTACAAATGAGTTCATACCCACAAGACCAGGTAGTGGACATGTTCAATGAACAACACTAGAATGATCAGATTTTTGTGGGGACCCAGCGCCGCCCCCCTCCAGTTCCTCAGCATGTAGCTGCCTGCATGACCTAGACATAAGTTAAAGGTTAACAACCCTCCCTAGAGGGGAGAGGATGCATAGCTGGTATCATAAACTATAATCTTCCAAAAGCAGTAAACATCCTTGGTAAACATCCTTCCTGAAAGCATAGTGGAAACATCACCACACCACGTGTACGCATCACATGACACTAGCAGGAACTCTGTGGAATGTCCTTGTTCTGAAACCCCTTATATATCACCCATCATTTTCTCATCTCTTTGCAGAGTGCTCTCTTCATTCTCTGACCCACTTCCTTCAGATTCTCTCTGTCACTAAGTCCCAATAAAGCTTATGCCTGGTGTGTTCTTTGGTCTTGTGCCACCAACTCGTGCCCTTCAGTAGTTGGATTGTAACAATTTTAAACTAGTTTTGTTCTAAAGGAGTAGGGAATGCCTGAATCAGAGCTAGAGACTTGTCATTTTGCTAAGATTAATTAAGACAATGCAAATAAGCATTATTACATTTCAATGATTCTGCCCAATGACTACCTGTTTAGTACTTGCTATATTAGGAGACCAACCTATCAGTGAGTGTCTAACAGTCTAGTGGGGGAAGTTAGACCTGCCAATACAGTGAGGTCACAGAGCTATTACCTTAGCTCTAAGAAATATAACTCCATCTAGCCTGGGTCCTCTAGCTTTGCTTATTACTACAAAAAACAAACACAAGTTGCCGATCTCTTACTCTGCCAGTCTGCTAGCATACATAGAGATCTAAATGTAGATCTTAAAAATTCTGGACTGTTCCTAAGCGTGTTGCCATTATTAAAGGCTCTGTCTTTGCCCACTCTCTCCCCCAAGCACCTTCCCCTATAACACCCCTCC
>JAQZBX010052968.1:0-19387 GCA_029593785.1 Cabassous unicinctus | reverse complement strand
ACTGTGCTAGAAGTCTTGTTTGGTAGATACTACTACATAGCCCAGCTAGCTTCTCTCTGTGCCACCATCAGCAGCCAGTGTCAAGTTCATACCAAAAACAACCCTTTGCAGGGACCCTGTGCTCTGGTAGGTGTCCAGCACACAGGGACAGCCCCCTTTGAAGATCTCACAGTAGACTTCACAGAAGTGAAACCAAGTCGGGGGTACAAATATCTGTTGGTGATGATATGCACCTTTTCAGGTTGGGTTGAACCTTTCCCCACTCACACCGAAAAGGCAAGAGAAGTCACTAAGGCTTTACTTAAAGAAATCATTCCATGATTCAGGCTGCCACTGTCTACTGGAAGTGACAATGGTCCACTAATCTCATCAAATGCCTGCTGAATGGACCCCTGCTCCTGGTGGATCCTGTGCTTATATGGCCTGCTTGCCTTGGTATTTGGAGTTGGATTCACTGCTGTGGCCCCTGCAGACTGGACTGTTGTGAACAAAGCCCTAATTGCAATTGCTTACTGGTATATAGTAGGATGTTTCTGTGCCTTGACTTGTTTGTCCTTTTCTTCCTTGCCCCCTCCCTAGGAGCCAATACCCCCCCCAAAAAAAATCTATGGCAGCTGCAAGTTAGTCAAAGCTGGGGCAAACAATTCATGCTGAATGCTTACTTGGCAGGTGCAACTTCAGCCTTTATAATATTTGACACTTGCAGGGCAATCCAAGATCATGCTCCTTACAACTTGCTAGTTGCCCCGTAACCCCATTCCCCATACCTACCCCCAGGAAAGTGTGTAGGGGTCACAACTATGGGAATTTTGACAAACATCTCTGCCAAGACCCACAAAAGAGTGGAGGATTCTGCCACTCTTGGAGCTTGCTTGTAGGTGCCACAGCTCCCTGGAAGGGGGTCCCATTGACTTCTCCATATCTCCTACAGAAAATCCCCAGCCCAGCAGGGTGTGGCATAGAAACCTGTGACCCCATAAAACTCACCTTATTAAACATAACCACCAGATCAGAAAATACCTTTTTAAAGGTCCAAATAGGACTAAAACAAGCGGCCGGACCCAGGAGACCTCATACTGGTCCAACTGATCCCGGTAACCCAAACCCCAGAGAAAACCTTGATGAAAAATATCACTAAAGCTGCCCAGACCTGAAAACCAAAGTTAGAACAGGCCCCCATAATGCCCCTTTGAATCAAGTTCAAAATTTCCACCAACTCCTAAATGAATCCCGGCCCGACATAGCTGCCTTCTGCTGGTTATACACTTCCTCGAGTCCAACCATCTTGCCCATACCAGTCCCATGGAATGTAACCCTCCTGACCCATGACAGCTCTGTGGCAGGAACCAGGATCCTCCCAGTCCACATAAGTGAACCCCCAGGAAAACTGGCTAACTCTAAAAACATAAGTGTCAGGTCTCCTCCAACCATCCTCCCTCGTGGAAGGGCCAACTGTAACATCACCCACCAACTCAGTGAGCCTGACTGATGTGTTGCAAACTCCACCAGGTGGGTCTGTGGCACCAATGCCTACCGGTGCCTACCCCAGGATGGCCAGGGCATCTGCTACCTGGCTTGGCCAGTACCATCATTCTCAGTGAATGGAAATGAATTGCCTAGAGGGCTCTCCTGAGCCAAATGAGTAATACAGGCCATTCTGATACTCTTAGGACTAGAAGTGGTTGGAAGTGCAGCAGTAGCAGGGGCCTTACTAGTAGTTGGTCAGGAGGGCTTGCAAACACTAGGACAGGAAACATCAAATGACCTTGAAGAAATATCAGAGGCTCTCAATGGGTTGCAAGACCACATATACTCATTGGCAGAAGTAGTTTTACAAAACAGGTGAGGTTTAGACTTGCTCACTGCAGGTTCAGGAGGGATCTGCCAGGCCCTAGGGGAAGAATGTTGTTTCTATGCAAACTGCTCAGGAATAGTAAGAGACAAGGTGGCCCTACTAAAGGAATGAAGCAAAGATGGCTTAAACCATGTATACCAGGCATCTGTCAATGGAAACTACTTCCAGTATCTCCTTTCCTGGATTTTGCCATTTATGCCAGTAATAGCCTCAATCTTCTTTGTCTTAACTTTCAGGCCACTTGTACCTAAAACAATACATCACCTCCCACTTAAATGCCTTAAAAGACTAAGTAATGCCTCATGTTAAATATCAGCACTTGGGGACTATAGAAAAATCCCCATATTAGTAGATGATGCCCCATAAAAAATTCTAAGGGCATCGAAAGGGGGGAATGATAAGGAAAGTGCTGAGACCCTAAACCCCCTCAGCAGAAACCCATAGCTTTAGGAAAATAAACTCCCCTTGGTCCCTTTTCTCTCCTCCTCCCTTTTCTCCATGGAATCCACATCATTAGGAAGATAAGCACTCCTTGCCTGACCCTTACAACTGGAATTTACAATTCTAAACAGATAATGACTCTCTTCCTCCCTAATAGCCCTATGCTTTAGGAAGATAAGCTAACCTGGCTCTTTTTGCTTTTGTAACCCTGCCTGCCCCCTTGCTTAGGAATTTGCCTACATAGAGTTCCTATATAAACTTGTGAAAACCAAGACTCGGGGCTCAAATTTTTTTGGAGACTTGACTCTGCTTGGGCCCAGGCATAATAAAAATTTGTTCTTCACCCTCCCCCGAGTGATGCTTGGGTTTTTCCTTCCATGTGCCAGAACACTACTATTTTTTATATAAGCTAATAAGTACATTTAACAATACAATTTGAAATTGAACAAAAATCTTAAAAGCCAAAGTGCAGTTTTCAGAAGGATCCCAGCAACAGCTTTAATACATATAGAAATTCTCCTTTGTATGTCATTGTCAATAAAAGGAAAAAGTAGGCAATTCCAGTGCAGGTGAGGCGGAAGTAGCCCCAGTGTTTCAAGTTCAGGAAAGACGAGTTAGCTTCTGAGTATTTGAGAGTGTCTCTGTTTATGTGTGTTTTTTTTCTTCTTTGGATTTGGATACTTTGAACTAATTTTGAAGTGCCTGTTTGTTTGCCCACAGATTGATGCTTAAAGGTGTGGCCATCTGCTGAGCCCTGTCATTGAGCCCCAAGCACACGACACCCTCCTCCGTGTCCGACATCCTGAGCCCCATGGAGACCTAGAAGAAGCTCAGCGGTGTCCGGCCCCTCCTCTAAGGCAGTGGCATCGCAGGCAAGCAGAGGCAGCCGCGAGGGCCGCTGCTTACCACATGCCTCCCAGCGTCTGGCAGTTCCCGCAGGGGGCTATGGGCGGATACTGCAATGGCGTCCCGGGCCACATGGGCAAGCTGCCCGCCTACCCAGACGGCAGGCGGGTTGCCCGGCCGCGGCCACCAGCTGGTATGGCACCAACCTCTACCGGAGCTACTCCCCAAGAGAGCAGGGCAGCTAGCGGCGCGGGCTTTTCCCGCCTCAAGCCAGAGCGCACTAGGGGAGGGAGCGGGCCGGGACCTCCACCAGTGACGCGCGGGGCTTGTTAGGGCCCCTGCTCATGGGGGATGTTCCTCTTAGAACACTTTTAAAACCACTTTCTACCTATATCTGGGTCAGCAAACATTTTCTGAGGTCCAGATAATAAATACTTTTTGCTTTGCGAAAAGTTGTTCCAAAGAGCATTTAAGAATTTCATATATAAGTCCTGCATAACATTTGAGGAATCATATTTAAATTGTAATGAATTTCTTTTACTTTTTTAAGAATGTACTACAATAATTTCATGCTCATCAGCTTTTATTTTCAACAATGCAATTTTCTAAAAAAGAATTATGAGCTGAAGTTTTTTGTTTTTCCAGTCATTGAATACATTGATTAAGGTTTTCCAACTTATTTTGAATAAATGTTACAAAATTTTACATGACCTTTTTTCATACATAGTACAGTACCATGATAAGACATTTAGGTTTATTTCCAAAGTCTTAAGTGCCTATGTCTAGTATGTGATTGATGGTGGCCAGCAAAGAAGAAACTTTCTTTTATTCAGAGGAGGTTCCCACATAAAAATTTTGTAGCTTTGTTACTCTAAATTGTGTATATATTTAAAAGTTTATAAATTTTGACAACTACTGCTTCCATTTCCATCGATAGGATATGAACAATGATAAATTATGTGCTTTCCATGATAAATGCAAAGTATACTACTCAAAGTTTACTAAATTGAATAACAATATTGTTTTTCCTGTGAAGCTGTACTGCATGATTTTAACACAGCAAAACCAAATAATTTTATTTTGAATGTTGAACCTTTTAAGTGAATTTTACAAAAGCATCCCCTATTAATAGTAGATATTTCATATTTGACAGAAGGAACATAGAAGCTTATATTTGATTCCATAAAGTAGATGGAAAAAACAAATTGACTCATCATTGGAATTACCTTAACTGATTTTCCATTGGAAGAATCTGAACACATGGATATAAACCTGTCATCACTTAATGTTTGGAGATGTTCTTCTGCCAATACAGGCAAAACATTCACAAACACTGCTTCAGTTTTCATACATGCAGAAGAAAATCTAGAATAAAAAGTGTATAAAATTCATTTAAACAGCCATTTTATCCAAATGAGAAATGATATTTCACAGAATGATATGTAAACATACCATGAGTAACTGCATCTTAAATCACAGTCTTCAGGCACATTCTTCTTAATTTAATTATTAACTTTTGATGTAGATACTGATGCTTCTTCAGTATATTTGTCTTTTGCTTCCTATGTGATCATTGATATCCCTATGGTCTCCAAGGCAGGTTGCATATATCAACAAATATTTCATAAAAGTTACATGTTCTTCATCAATTTTCTGAAAATCAGAAATCCAATACTTAATTTTTATAAACATGCACTTTCGGGTTTGAGTTCATTATACCCAAAAGATATATTTCAGCATGAAATGTGTCACCAAACAGTAAAATAATTATTTGCATATTTCTCAGTATAATAAATCTCAATACTTTTTTGGCAACACTTGCAGAACACTCTCAATATCTTCAACCTCTAATTCCTGTAAACATTTCACATGCAACTAACCAATAATTGTCCATATTACCCTGAACCACCCATCTAGTGATCTGGCAACTGCAGGCCTCTCATAGGTCACAAACTCGCTACAGCATAACACTTTGGGGGAACAATGAATACTTCCTTCACAAACCAAGTAAAGAGTTGACTATTCTGGCTATTCTTAGGAGTTATTAGTTACTTTGTAAAGGGAAAGGATTAAAAAACTTCAAGCAGATCATAACAGAGTCTTTTCTCTTATTTTCCCTTATTTCCTGGATTTAATCATGTGCCAAAGTGAAACCTCCAATAATTCTACACAGCTAAGGCTCTAGAATCTGGAGGTTTATGAAACATTAAGAGGTGCATTTTCCATCAAATAATCATAAATTGGCATTAAATAAATAATACAGTTTATGATATCATCAAGACAAAAATATTTAGAGATGAATTAAGCAGATATAGGCAAAACGTGTACACTGAAACCTACAAAATATTGTTGAGAAAAATTAAAAACCTAAATAAAGACCTAAAAGTTATGTTAGTGGATTAGAAAATGCATTATTAGTAAGATATTAATTGTCCAAAGTTGATTTATAAATGTGCAGCAATCTCAATCAAATCCCAGTGGATTTTTTATACACATTAAGAACTGATTATAAAATTTATATGGAAAGGCAACAGAACTAGAAGACCAAAAATAATTTTGGAAAAGAAGAATGGATGTTAACATAGAGTGCAAAACTTACACTAGTGAATTTCAAAACATTCTAGAAAGCATTAATATACAAGATAGCATGGTACTCATGTAAAGAAAGACATTGAAACCAAAGAAACAGAATAAAAAATATATATTTTTTTCAATTCATTTACAACAAAAGTGTTAAGGCAATTCAAAAGGAAAGGATATCCTTTAAAGACTGATTCTGGAAAAATTAGATAGCCACATGCACAAAGAATCTCCACTCTTACCTCACACTATGTAGAAAAATTAGCTTAAAATGGATGAACAAAACATGTGAATGTAAGAGTTAAAACTGTAAAGTTTCAAGAAGAAAACTTAGGAGAAAACTTTTGTTACCCTAGGTTAGGCAAACACTTTTTAAAATATGACACACAAAAAAACTCCATAAAATTTAAAATTGGAAGAACTTTATTAAAATTAAAAACCTATTCTTTGTGAGAAAAGAAGAAAAGACAAGAACACAGTAGAGAAAATATTTGCAAAAGATATATTAGATAATGTCTTCTTACACAAAATATAAAAGAAACTATCACAATTCAATAATAAGAAAACAATCCAATTTAAAAATGGTCATATGATTTGAATATGAACTTATGACAGAAGACATACAGATGAAAAACAGTCATCATTATTAGTCAGTAGGGAAATACAAATTAAAAATACAGTGAAATATCACTACACACCTATTAAAATGCCTAAAAACTAAAACAACAGAAAGAAAACAAGAAAAACTTGCCATACTGTTTGCAGGTAAAGATGCAGATAACTGGAATTATCATCCATTGCTGCTGTGGAATACACAATGTTTCACCAACTTTGGAAGACACATCAACCCATGATATGACTGAGTAATCCCAGATCCAGTTAAATACCCTAGGAAAATGAAAATATATATCTGCAACAAGACCTATATGGACATTATTATAGCTATTTATTCATTATTGTTACAAACTGGAATCACCACAAATATCTGTCAACCGATGAATGGATAAACAAATTGTGGTAGGGACATGCAGTGGAATACTATTTAGCAACAAAAATGAATTAACTATTGATATATGCAATAAAAAGGATTGATCTCAAAACCACTATGCTACATGAGAGAAGCCATAAACAAAAAGCTCTTAGTATATGATTTCATTTATGTGATATTCTGAAAAGGCAAAAACTACCAGTCCAGAATGAATCAGTGATTGCCAGGGACTGGAGGTAAGATTAGGAGATTGACAGCAAAGGGGCATAAGAGAAAAGTTTGGTGATTATGGAAATGTTAAATCTTGATTGTAGTTATTGCACAACTGAGGGGTTTGTCAAAAGTCATCAAACTGAGCACTTTGAAATGGTGAATTTTATTGTATGTAAATTCTATTGCGATAAACCTAATTTTAAAAAGAAGTGTGCAAACAAGGAAACCTCATTTGAGCTGTCCCTTCCTCTTGGAAATAATTCCTGCCTCCACATGCCAAGAGCTAAATGGTCTTGCTACTTTTCTCCATCAAACTTGATGTGCATCTATCCTAGTGCTCAGAACATTGTGTTAATTACACCCACTGATTTTCCTGCCTGTTCTCGCCACTAATTTGGGACCCTTGAGGGTGAATCCCATAATTATTTATCCCTATGCCTAATGTCATGTCTAACAAATGAAGATACTAAATAATGATGGGAAAGGGGAAGAAAGAAAGAAAGAAAGAAAGAAGCTAAAATGATAGACTCTCTTTAATCATTTTCTCTTCCAACCACCCATTGTATTTCAATTTTCTGGAGTGCTCAACCAAATACCATGAAATTGCACAGGTTAAACAATGGGAATATATTCACTCACAATTTGAGGCTGGGAAAAGTCCAAATCAAGGCATCATCTAGGTGACGCTTTCTCACCAAAGACTGTGTTCTGGAGCTGGTTGCTGGGCTTCCTTGGTCCTTGGTTTTTACACAGCAAGGAATATGGTGGTGCCTCTGGCTCTCTCCCTTCACTTTTCAGTTCCATCAAATTTCAGCTTCTTGCTTCCTGTGGCTTTCTTTCTTCTATCTGAATTTCATTCTTCTTAAAATGGACTCAGTAGAATTAAGACCCATTCTTACTGAGGTGGTCCATACCTTAACTGAAGTAACCTCAAGAAAAGGTCCTACTTACTGTGTACACAACACAGGAATGGATTATATTTAAGACCATGTTTTCCTGGGGTACATACAGCTTCAAACTATCATACCTTAGGGAAAAAAATTTTCATTTCTTCAACCAGTCCATAGACACCAAAGCTAATGATAATTATCAAAATGCCCTAGATTTATGTGGCATCATTTTCTATAGATTATAGTTTATTCCATAACCATAGGATAAAACTGGCTGTGCACCACTTATTGGTTATCTAGATATTAACTCTACTTTTAGTCTCTAATATCAGCCTAAGATCTTGCTAAATAGCAATTGAAAAATAGCTTGGATGATGTGCTAGGGCATATTATTCTATATTATGCAATAAGCATATATGAACATTGAGAGAGATCCTTAATTTGCTTAGGGAAAGATGCACCACAAAATCAACTTCTTTAACTTTTATTTCCTACATGAATAAACAGAAGCCATGCCATAGTGTCTTCCAGGATAATTAATAGAAAATGCTACAGATGCAAGCTACTGAATTATTTTCACCCCGTTCTTTTATTTAATAGTACATCCATGTTATTTCATTAAAAAATATATAAGATCTGAGAAAAAAATAGTGTATCTGTGCATGTAAAGAAATACAAGAAATCAATTACAATAAAATAGAAAGCATTATATTTTCTTACATATACTTTGAAGTATTAAAAGGCCACACTATACAATATACTCTAAAATATATTTACCTGAAAATTAACTACCCGAAAACAGCAGCACAAAACAATTATCACTGTTCTAAGATCAATATCAGGTTTTCATTTCTGACTTCTTTCCTAAATTTCTGCTTTTGACCTCATTCAGGCTTAAAGTTGTGAGAAATAATAATTAAATATTAGTCCATCAAATTTTTTCCTTATATGGGTCTCAACTGCTGGGTACAAATACAAAATAAATTATTAATTTAGGATACTGTGTTTTGTGTCTCAAATGACCTCTCTTAATTGTCCTTTCATTTTCACAAATATTAATAGAAACATTGGCTAACTTTAAAAAGAGCTCTAAAACACATAACAACAGTAATATTAAACAGTCAATATTTGATATTTAATATGTGCTTACTAAATGTTTTACATTCATTACCTTATGTTTTCCTCCAAATACTGAATGAGGAAAGTGTTCATGCTATCTCTAATTTGTGGATAAAAAAACTAAGAGAAGTAGAGATTAAGAAATTTTCAGAATCATTCACTTAGAAAGTGGTAGACCTGGAATTGAGTGAAGGGTTCTTTGCCTCCTAAACCTACACTTTAAATGAAAATTATATTGTGTCTCACATATAAGCTGCTTGGTTGGAAATTTTTTTTTCCCTTAGAAACCATGATATAGACATTGTTTATATGAGTACCTGTGATGGTTAGGCTAATGTGTCAACTTGGCCAGGTAATTGTGTCCAAGTGTTTGTTTCAGCAAACACTGGGCTAATTGTAATACAAGAGCATTTATGGACTTCAATCACCAGTGAGTTTACTGCATGGATGGCTGATTACATCTGCATTAATCAGGGAGATTAAATCATCAATGGGTGACGCTTTTATCCAATCAGTTGAATGCCTTAAAAGGGGAAGTGATTTCGACATTCAGAGAGAATTTCCCAGCTCGTGATTGGACAGGCAACTTCTCCCAGAAACTCATCAAGGACCTTTCATCTGACTTTCATCGGAGCCCCTGGTTTGCAGCCTGCCTGCGAAACCTGGACTTGTGCATCCCCATGGTCACATGAGAGACTCTTTTAAAATCTTATATTATTGACAGATATCTCCTGTTGATTCTGTTTCCCGAGAGAACCCTGACTAATACAGTACCCAAAAAATCACATTTCATCTATATAAAAGTACCAATATATTAATACAAAATCTGAGTATAATGTCTGGAGTTGTTTCTAAGGGGCAATGCATTCTAAGGTTTTTTTCTTGGCATACAGGAATAGATTTTTGTAGATTTTCTATTTATACAGTTGGATGATTAAATCTCATTCATACCTTTCCCCTTGGGCCCTATTCAACCTGAATACAGTTGTTTATATGGAGCTTTGTAGTATAAGAACAGAATGAAATAAGAATCACTGTAGTACCATTTGGGGAACAAATATATATAATTTTTGAAAGACTAAAATAACTAAAACAAGTATATTAGAAGATGAGAACCTGTTCTGTTTATTTTTTTAAAAGCTCTTTATTGCAGTAGAGACAAAATTTCCCATTTTAACCTCATTCCAAGTGTACAATTAAGTAGTATTATTTATATTCACAATATTGGGTTACCATCACTATCTACTACCCCTCCTTTTTCATCACCTCAAACAAATCCTACTTACCCATTAAGCTGTAAATCCCTCATCCTGCACTGTTCCCCTGGCCCTAGTAAACTACAAACCAACATCTATCTCTAGGAAGTTTGCTTCGAGGCATTCCATATAAGCAAGCTCATACAATCCTTTTCTTTTTGTGTGGCTTATTTTGCTCAATATAATGCCTTCAATGATCAACTGGGTTTCATTCCTTTTTATGGCTGAATATATTGCATTTATGTATGTAACACATTTTTTATTCATTCATCCATTGATGGACAGGTTACTTCCACCTCTTGACTATGATAATGAATAATAATGCTGCTATAAACATTGGTGTACAAATATGTCTGTGAGCACAGATTTCAATAATTTGGGGTATATAACAAGAAGGGGAATTGTCAGGTCATATGTTAATTCTGTTTTCAATTTTCTGAGGAAAAGCCAGGACTGTTTTTGAAAGAATACATTACTATCATAGATTTCATACCCATAGTTTCTAAGCTTTTGGCTGGATAGTTTAAATATATTACCTCTAAACTTCATAACATTCTTGTGAGGAAGATACAGAAATTCTTAGTTTATAGTTTAGGGACAGTTGAAACTAAAAGTGTTTCACCAGGGAAGTGGCGGAACCAAGCCATGAAATCCTGGCATGTCCAAATTCAAGGATTCTACTATGCTATGGTCATAAGAAGGTGGAAGTTCTCTCAGAGGGGCAATAATGTGTAAGCTTGTAGGTCAGGATTGTCCCACATGCATTTTGTTTGGTGCACCAATTGCTTTCAGTAATTTTTAAATTTAAGTCCATGCTCTCACTAATTTGTTTAAGCTTCCCCACTCACTATCTCTTACACTCAGCTTTTAACACATTTACCTTAGTTTCATGGTTCCTGTAGGGATTTCAGAAGTCTGGTGAAAGAGAATGAAAATGATCTTATCAAGATATTTATAGAAGCATACCACTACATGATTTACACATATTATTCCATTTAATCCTAATTAGGTAAGGAAATTGATTATTTTACCCAAGGCACACAGCTCCCTAGTGGTAGTGTTGAGATTTTAATTCACATATCAGGTAAGGGAATCCCAAATCCATCCCCCAGCATAGATAGAATTTTACCCAAATTTGTGTTCTTAACTACTAAAGTATATTGCTTCTATCACAGAACTATTTTATAAATTTTTCCATTAAAAAATAAAATCTTGAAGAACTGCCAAAGACAAGAATTTGTACTAAGAACCAAAAAATGTAAGATGATTAACTTCTTCTTCATCTGATGAATCTTTCCCTGCCTTTATATAACAATAAACTAAAATTTCAAGTCTACTTCAGTGCAAACTACTTATATTGAGAAAACCTCCATCCAAGATGTTGATTACTTGTACAGAAGACTTGAAGCTAAATAGTTTGTCTGGTGATTTTACTCTTCAATCAATGCTCCTCACGTCATTTTGCTGATGTGAAGACTACAGCTAACTTCTCATTTCAAGATAACAGCAGAATGGTTGAGCTAGAAAGGAGGCTGGCTGTTGCAATAAAGAGGACTGCAAATGGAGCAGAGAATTGATGGTGGCTACAAGAAAATATGCTTTCCCATCTACTTGCAAGTGTAATTTAAAGAGGATTTATAAGGCATGGATAGACAACATTTCTCAGACCATTCTCACTGATTTCTCCCTCTATAACCCCTTACCAACTCTGGTCCATAGCTACTGTTTAATCAATAGCATGCATTTGAAAATGATTCCTCAGCAATTCCAAATGTATTTCTTATAATGTAAATTAAATGAACTGGGGAAAATGATAAATTCATCTGCAGTGTAACAAGTTTATTTCAAGCTGTAAGAGCTGCCTGAGGGTAAAAGGGACTTTTAAACAATCTATGCCAACTCCAAAATTGAAATGATCTATTTGACCATGATCTTACTAACAGGTTTTACTCCAATACACTTTTTGTATATGGAGTATTTTATTTACTGTTATTCACAATATTGCAGTCATTTCCCTACATTTGGAGGTAAAGATATAAATAAGGTCAAGAAATGAATTTATGCCAGACAAAGTTTTCATAAACTAGAACGTATTTGTGATTCATGATCATTTGCTGATGTCTTTCCTCATATGACAATAGTGGTAGACTGATGATGCCCATGTCCTAACATCTAGAATCAATAAATATTTTGTTACATGGCAAAGTGTACGTGGCAGTTTGAGATTAATTTTTAAATCCCCCACCCTAAAAAGGATTAGGTCTGTAAACTAATCTATTCCTCTGGGTGTGATATCATTTGACTGCATTAAATTCTGCTGCGTGGTCTTTGATTAGAGTACCTGTTAAGATTTATTTGGTAATTTTTTGTTTGACTACATCAGTGGGCATGACTCAGGTTGAGTCCCCACCCCTTTGCTGGGTCTGATATAAATGGGCATTCAGAGAAGAGAGAGCTCTGTCATTTTTGATCCTGCCATGTGACAGAAATGAAGAATTTCAAACAGCTGAGGCCCAGGGGAGAGATGAGCCATTATGACTGATACCTTAAAGTTAAAATTAGTAAGATAGCAGAGTTGCCAAGACTGATATAGAAGGTCCAGAAAGAAACAAGCCCTATGTCAGAAGAAAGAAGACTACAGGTCACATAATCATGAAGCTTCATTAGTCTGGGCCCACAGAGCTCAAAAGGAAGAGGAAGGCCATAAGAGAGAGAGAGAGATGAGGCAGAGATTTGCCTCCATCTTGTAACTTTCTTTGGGGTCATAAAAAAGCTTTAGTAATGGATGGTAGTGATGGAAGCAAAACATTATGAATGCAAATAATACCACTTAAAATTGTTAAAATAGGAACCTTTGTGTTATATAATGTGTCACCATAAAAAAAAAATACTGTAAAAGTTTGATAAATTATTTGACATGTGTTGTGTTAGGACCTCTCTCCTACCTTTAATGTAGACAATATCATTCATCCTTGTTTTTTTGTAAAATGTGGATTGTTTTGGGGGACCTGAGTTTTATACCCAGGTTAATGAAAGGCAAAATCAGCTTAAGTAAGGAAGCTAGATTTGAGGACAAAGGAGATCTTGAAAATGTAAAGCCCTGTGAATTAAAAGAAAAATTCCTGAGAAAATTTCAAACTTTCACAGCTGTGGACTGGATGATGCCAAAGTTGAGAATGCCAAGGTATAAAACTGGAGCAGTTCCTATATGATGATATTTGGAATAAATCAATATTGTACGGAGGTCTAAATATAATATTCTGTAACTATGGAGTTGGACAATAACAAGGACCAGGCTGTGCTGTGGGGTATTTAAGGTGGGGAAGGGGCTGGGTTTCCTCTTCCCCTTCCCCCTCCCACCCTTGAAAACTCTGACTGTTCTGTAGCTCTGTGATGCAGGCTTGGATCTCTAGGCAGAGCAGGCTCAGTGTCCAGTGTTCAGTGCCACCTGAGGCTGGTGTGTGTTGTGAAAGATGGAGACAGATCTTTACTTCCCAAGACACCATGGTGCCCCTTTTATGAGCACAGACACATCCAAATGGACCATTGATAATATTTTATTTTTATTGTTTGGGATATAGCTCTTTCTACTTTTTTTGTACTTCCCCCAGATGAATCTATCTATGGAAGAAGGAGACAGATATCAGGTAAGAGAATCCCAGATCCGTCCCCAGCATAGATGGAATTTTACATTCCCTTTTCTTCCCACTTCACTAAATAAGTTATGTTTACACATACTCCTGAGATGGGCCCTGTGAGGAAAGATGAGAAACATTTCTCTCTTTTTTTAAAAATAATTTTATTTTTTTATTTTTTAAAATATACTTAGATTACATAAATGTTACACAAAAATTGTAAGGATTCCCATGTGCCCCACCTCCCACTCCTCCTACAACCTCCCACATAAACATCCTTCAATAGTGTGGCACATCGATGCTTTAGGGGCAGGAGAGGGAAAAACAATTGTAATACAGGGGCGTTTTGGGACTTGGGAATTATCCTGAGTGACATTGCAATGACAGATATAGGCCATTTTATATCATTATATAACATACAGAACTCTGTGTGAGAGAATGTGGTCTACAATGTGAGAAACATTTCTTTAGGGTAAAAGAGTGAGATGGCAGAAGGCTTAGATCTACACTCACAGACTAATCTCTTGGGAGTGCTAGAGAACTAACTCAAGGGTAAATTTCAAACAATGTGTCTCAGTGTTCATGGGGTTAATTATTAAGAGAGTGTAGGAAATGTTTGGGGGACAGAGTCAAGCAAACAATATTCATCATTCCCATTCCCAAGTCTGGAATCTCTTGGTGAAGCCCTTGTCTAAGGACTGAACTGGAGAGCAGGACTGAGTCTCTGAAAGCCTCTGATGAGATGCCAAACATTGAGCTCTGGCCACGGGGAGCATAATCTTACCTAAAGGAGCACACACACCTCAAGTTCAGAGACTGCACTCTCCATAACACAGGACTACTGCCAGGAGTATCAATAAAGGATCATTCACACACACACACACACACACACAGACACACACACACACACACACACACACACACGTTTATTTGAGATTTTCAAAGAAGAAATGATAGAAAAGGATTTTATCCTTTTTAAAAGAAAAGAAAAAGAAAAGAACACAGAACCCCATGATTTCAAAGTAGAAAGTCATATTATATATGGATACATAAGGGCTGCAGGTTGCCTAAGAAAGGAGTATGAGAACTGAGTCCAGTCCCTCTTTCCTTCAGAGTCAAAGCAGAGTCAAGAGAAGCATGTCCTTACCTGACCCCATGCTCTCAGGATATCACTCTCTCCCCCAGTTCAGCCACCCCATGAATCCCACAGAATCACTCAGATACTATGCTCCACCACTACTGTTCCCCTCCACAACCACATATGATTCTTAATGCTGCCTTCATCTGACTTGCCTCCATTTATATTGAGCATTGGCTCAGAGAACTCATCTCAACAGTGTCCCAGTATGTTGGCATCTTCTGTTTAAGTACTCTCTGGACTGGAGGACCCAGGCCTGCTCATTTCAGCCTTGTCTTCATGGCAGTTTTCTGGCAAGAGCTTGTTCTTTTCACCTTCTCATAATGTTCTTCCTGAAGGATGTCTTTCTTTTCCTCTTTCACAGGCCTTATGCTGGAGAAATCCTGAATCCTTTCATGTGGCATATAGAAGTTTTTTCAGTCTTCACTTTGTTCTTTAGGAGTTCCTGGACTTAAGAGTCTCCAGAAAAGGAGACATCCCATTATGGTTGTAGAAAAAATATGAGGAGGGATTATTTCCAAGATATCTGAGGCATGGCTATGAACTCATCTATGTGATATCTTCAGAATTACATGCTATTGATCAGGACACCCCAGGGCCTCCCTCCCTTCCTGAGCATTGATGGTAAGCCAGAGCAGTTGTATGAGCAAACCATCTAGGCTGTGAATCCCACTGTTCACAGACCCAAATCAAAAGATTCCTTGAGGGCCAGTGAACTTGAAAATTCCCCATTTAGCAATGAATAATTGTTTAATCTAGGGAACCTAGTCACTGATGAATGCCCTGCAAAATCAAGCTTCTTGTTGGAACAAGATATAGTGAAATCTAATTTGAAAGAGCATTCTGATAGAGAGTCAAAACTCCAACTTCAGGGAGACCCACAGAGCCACATTCCTGGCTGTGATGCTGAAAGTTCCCCTGACTCAGATAGTTTGTTTTCCAAGGACTTTGAGCCCCAGAGCCCAACTGTGCACTGAAGAGATATGGCCATATCCCAGGGACACTACATCCAACATGAGGACAGAGGGAGTAGCCTGGGCCAACAGAAGGAAAAGGCATGTAAGGTCCAGGCCCCTTGGAAGGTCCAGGGCACCAATTTAAACCTAAATATAGAAAAATAGGACTCTGAAAGCCTGTATTCAGGAGAGTACCTGGAAGAGGAGGTGGGGTTAGGGCCTTCCGTCATCATAGATGAACCACTTTGGCCAGGACTGGTGATCAACAGAGAACCTGTTGCCCCCAAAAGCACATAGTCGTCATAAAAGCAGACACTGGAAAAGGGTTAGCAAAATAGTATAGTGGATTTGTCCATGGAAAAATGGGAAGAGTCATAATTGTTTGGAAACAAACTAGGACAGTGCTTTTCTCCCAGCAACTGTGTCCAAGTTGTTGTCCTTTGATTTTTCCCAGGGAGACAGCATGTCCCACCAGGGTCCACCATCAGGTGCCAAGGGTGTCAGGTCCCCCAGGCCACCATTGCCACTTCCCCTTGCTCTGCTTTATGGCATGTGTCTCCCCCACTCAAACATAAATCCTCCTCATTTAGATAACATGTTTTATGTTCCTATCTCAAAAAAATTACTTAAAAATCAATTTTTTTTAAATGAATGTGGATCATGTCTGTCTTTACCACATTTGAGTGTAGGTTTAGTGTATTCCAATAACTTGAGTGTAGAAAACTAAAGGGGTAGCTTAAGCACCTAATAATTGCCTCTTTTGGCCTTCAAAAGGAGACCATGTTCATGGGAGGAAGTTAACACTGACATTGTACCTGCTGTTATGGAGCCATCCTTCATTTCCATGTTCTCAGATATCTTTTTCATGTAAAATACTTTTTTCTCAAATTTTCATTAAAAATTTTTTTAAAAACAGCCTTTAAAATCTCTAGGAACCAGTGAAGGAAAGAAAATTAATTAAAATCCCAAACCCAGTCCCTGCCTCAAGCAGTTTTTCCCTTCCCTCACACACTTTTCTTTAGAAGAATGGGATGGATAGGAATACACAGACCTAATAGAACCAGAAGCTACACTTCAGGAAGGATGAGAGCATGAATCCTCACATATCTTCAATATGAGATGTTGAAGTCTGGGGGTTGTTCAGTGCTGAGTTCAGGAGAGAGGGAAGTAATTTATGGTTATCAGTCCATTATCAGAAGAGGTGACACCTTCACCAAAGACAGCTTTGTCATCCTGATGAAGGTGGGATAGCCTTAATGAAATGGAGAGAACTTCACCACTTGTAATTCTTCTATCACTGAGTCTGCTCTAGAGCTGTAGGATCTGTGAATCTATATGAAGGGAATAATCATGGAGTCTACTGTGGGATATGTTTCCCTGTCCATCCCAAATAGAAAGTGTTCATCAGTGATGTACCCTCCCTCTCTTTCTCAAGCCCAGAGAGCGAACAGACAGCTCTGTGAATGTTGCATGACTCTGAATGTTTGTGTGTTGTCCTTGGCATTGACTGCTGGACACAGTGGACCTAGGTTGGTTGGGGATAGGGGCATATAAAGTAGTTTTATTTCTTTGTTCTTTTTTCCCTAAAATGGAGGGATATCCACTGGGGGAGACTGGGGAAGGCATCAAAGGAAAGATCCTAGCAAAACTGTGAGGGGAAGAAGAATATGCTATTTATAGGATTTGGCAAGTCATCTCTTCCATTGAAATAGCTCTCAAGTCTGTCCCTAGCAACTTGCTGAGAACTCAATTCAAAGTTAGTAGCATGATAATTGTCCCCAGTCTTGTGTCAATTCTCTGCACTTTTCCCCCATCACAAGACAGCTTGAAATGTGTCCAGGGATAGGAACATTTTCCTGAGAGACATGGATTTTGCCTGATAGAAAATATATCCAATGTTCAGTGACATTGACCATTATATCTGGGCTGTTAATCTATGATCAAATTTTGAACTCGACAATGAGGTCACCCTGCTGGATGGCCTTTGTCTGGAAATGAAGGTCTTCCCTGTGGAATCTATTCCCAGTGCCTAGCTGGGTGACTTCTGCCTTTCATGGTAGAAATGTTCACAGTGCAGAAGTACAATGATCAAGGAAAAATGAATCAGAGGGAAAATGAAGGTAGAGAGGGATATGAGGAAACAGGATGAAGAGTGGCAAAAATCAGCAGGATGATTGGAAGGAATGGGAAACTACCCATCTCTCCTAATCAAGATTCTCACATTATGGTCTTCATGAGATTGGTGAAGTCATTACAGGTTCTCTCAGTACACCCTCAGCTCAGTTACCACAAATATTTCCCACATCTTTTCCATGAGCACATAGTCTTTCTGGGACTCAGCATACTGAAGTCAAAGTGAACAAAAGCACTGTGTTAGTTTCCTAGGCTACTTAAGACAGATACCATTGAAATGGGTTGGCTTAAACACTGGGAATTTATTAGTGTACAGTTTGAGGCTAGGAAAATGTACAAATCAAGGCATCATTAAAGTGATGCTTACTTCCCAAAGACCAGCTGTCAGTGGTCATTAGCTCCTCTGCCATATGGCAAGGCACATGGCATCTACTGGTCTCTCCCTTGTCCTCTGGGTTTTATTGATTTCAGCTTCTTGCTTCCATGACTACCTCTCTCTCTCTCTTCATTCCATTTATACAGGACTTCAGTAATAGGATTAAGACCCATCCTGAATGTGGTGGGTAACATCTTAACTGAAGTGTCCTCATCAAAATTTCTACTTAAAATGGGTTCACTCCCACAGGAATGGATTAGATTTAAGAATATATTTTTCTGGTGTACACACAGCTTTAAACCACCACAGGCACCAACTGTTTTCACATCTTCCTGTAAATAACCTGGGAAAAGACATTGTTATTTTAGTAAGATTATCATTAAGAAGAATATTTACCCTATCCAAGTATAGGTTAGCCTCTAGAATGCCACATCCAGGCACTCTATCCAGGTAACGCACTGGATCACACTAGGAAGTTGCTACACTGCACTTTCAAATTACCATCAACAAATTGTATTTACTTTGATCATTCTAATCATTAGCTTTTGCTTTCTAATAAATACTCTTAATGCAAGTTAAGTGAAATTCTCTTGTTGTGTGAAAATGAGTAAGACTACAGCCAGTTATTATACTGAAAAATAAGCATTTTAAGGATTGATTAGAACCCACATTAATAAGCAATTTTTAAAATAAATTTAAAGCCTTGTGTATAAAGATTTGGATTTGACATTGGAAATGAATGTGAAAATTTGATATAACCCGAAAGACAATAAATACAAATTTTTATATGTCTCTTTACCAAATTAACTATACAGACTATTGTTATAATTGCTGTGGCTTAAAAATTGTGAGGGAATTATCATAGAGGATTGGAATGAGCTTTACTGAGGTTATAAATCAGAATATGAGTGTTGGCCAATGTTTTAAAACTAAAGTTGAAACCAACATTATGAAAACAAGA
>JAQZBX010052967.1:0-19003 GCA_029593785.1 Cabassous unicinctus | reverse complement strand
AAAAAAAAAAAAAAAAAAAACTCAAAGGGATAACTGATAAAATGATTTAGCAATAAGAAAGAAGAAACAAACTAGAAAATTTTATCTTCATGATCATGAAACGAAGTGAAAACTGTATATCAATAAGAAGGCTAGAAGGAAAGCACAGAAAAATGATGTATTGGGGCTATGATTTTATTTTTATTTCTTTCGTTGTGGGTATACTGGTCAATAGTTTTAATAAAACTGTAATGTAGAAAGACATTAATATGAAAGAGACCAGTTGGAGTTAATACATACCTTAATAAAATTGGCATTGATATAGTCTGAATCTTGAGAAGGAGTCTTTAAAGTCAATTTAACTCGGCTGTGATCAACTAAAAGAAAAATAAGGATTTCATAAATTATGCCCTGTTGGCAGACAAGTGTTTTTTTAAACTGCATACCAAGAACCCCATCCTACCCCCAACCCAGATATCCAGCTCCACTAACTTTTAACATTTTGCCATATTTGCTATATCTGTCTTCCTTCCCTCCGTCCCTCCTTCCATCTATCTTTCCATAAACCTCTGCTACTTTAAGAAGCACACCACGTGATTAATCAACACTAGCTACTGATACACAAGCTCATTTGTCATATTTTATAAAGTAGGGTGTATATTTATATTTAAAAATAAAATATGTACATGATTTAAAAAAATTAAACCTTAATGAAAGGTACAGAATGGAAGGTAAATTCTCCTCTGCCATTGAATTCCAGGGCTCGCTCTCTCAACAAAGGACATTATTAAGGTTCTTCTGATCCTTCAAAAAACAACTTTTATTCATATACAAATATATATGTAGAAAATCTATACAATGCATAGAAAAATCTACACAAATAAAATCATACTATATGTGCTATTCTGTACCTTGTTACTTTTTGGTTAATAACACATCCTAAATTTGTCCCAGAGTGTATCTTATTCTTTTTTTATTATTATTATTATTTTATCTTATTCTTTTTAATGCTACATGGAATCCCATTGTAAGGACGTTCCATTATTTATTTAATCAGTTACTGATAGGCCTATTAAAAACACTGCTATGGCTTTATATAGCTTTATATATACCTGTTACCAGCAGAGATGTAGGGTAAATTCCTAACAGAGGAATTGTTAATTGCCTTCTAAAAGGTGTGTAACAATTTATACAAGTATTATTTATTACTAAGAGTGCCTGGGTATTATCAAATTTTTAAATTATTAACATAAAAAAGTAAAAATATTGTTTGGATTTGCATTTCTTGAATTAAGCAAATGGTTGAACAGGTTTTCATATATTTATTGGTTATTTATATTTCTTTTCCTTGAACAACCTTTTTATATTCTTTGCCCATTTTTCCACTTGTCTCTTTGTTTTCCTACTGATTTAAGCGAAATCTATGTAAAGAGAGAAAAATCACATGAGAACTACCTTTGTGAAAACGAAGCCAAGCAGAGGCAAAGTTAAGAAATGGAAAAACAAACATCAATAGATCCATAAACCAAATGACTCCTCATATACACTAATCTGAATTGATTTCTGTTAGATATGACTCAAATATTTCTAATATAAGACTATACGCATTTCAAGATATGTTGTGCCCTGTAATTCTCATCTTCTCATACAATTGGGAGGAGCAAACAGAGCAAGATAGACAAGGTCAGGAAAGGCTTCTGAGACTGCTGTAAAATGCAGACTTAGAACTCATTTATTTTATTTATTTATTTATTTTTTTACCGGGAGGTCCCAGGGATTGAACCTAGGTCCCTCCATATGGGAGACGGACGCCCAACCATTTGAGACACATCCATCCCCCTTAGAACTCATTTAGAAGTAGCTTTTTATACTACATTAAATCTATTTAAAGAAAAATGTAAAATGACATCATGTGGTCCTTTCTGATCCAGGGACAATGACTATTAAAGGCAAGTAAAACACAAAAAGAAGTATTTAAAAATACAGAAGTAGTAACAAATATGAATTAATTTCCTAGCAAAACTCTTAAAAGAATAACCAATGAAAAAATAGTTTGATATATTTGCCACTGGCCTAAATTTTATATATAGCACTAAGGCCAAGCCCTTTAGTTTATTTTTTTTTAATGATGAAATTATTTTTTGGGAATTTGTATATGGGTCATGTAAGAAAGAAATACTAGCCTCTGATTAAAATTATTAATCTCTTTACTATGTTTATAGGAAAGAAAGTGCTTACATGTTTACCAATGCTCTGTTTTTTATTCTATACCATTCTACATGTTTGTTTTTTTTTAAGCCATTTGGAATAGAAAATACACATAAAAAAAATGCTCTGCTTCTGATATATGAGAATGAGATATTCAGTAGTTAAGTCAATAATGGTTAGGTAACTACACAAAAACTTTTTCTTATCATATTTGTCAGTGTCCCAATTTATTACCCTTGTTCTTATGGCATACTAGCCTCTTTTCAAGGTATCTCAAAGGCAGAATCTTTGTGTAGTAATTTACTGGATTAAGGCAGGATGACTACATTCTGGTTGGGAAATTTTTCATTTTTAATATTCTATAAAATTTTAAGCATACACAAAAACGAAAGAATAGTATAATGAATGTTCATAAACCCATAAATGCATTACACAGCTTCAACAATTATCAAAACTTTGCAATCTTATTTCATCTATCCCCAATCATGCAACAGCTGGGGGCTAGAAAAAGCAAATCAATTGTTTTTAACACAATTCAGGGAATATATTATAAAACAAGACTTCTGGTTCCATATCCTGCAGTAAGTTTAAATCAGTAAGTTGAAGATGGATCACAGAGATTCCTTTTTTAAAAAATTTCACAATTAAATTCTAAAGCATATAAAAGTTGCAGGGTCACCACATTAGACTATACAATCATAGTATGTTATTAATCATTTAAAAATCAATTATTATACTGCATATTTAATACATTGTTCATATGTATTTTACCATTCTGCATTGGTGCTCTCATTAAGCATAAACATGAGTAAAAAGGAACTAAAGAATATAAAAGCATTGAAAACAATCATTCCTCTCCATGGTTTTGTTGACTGCCTCTATAGTTTCCCAATAGCCCCAACTCTAAATAAACAAACTCAATGTTGGCTATGCAAAGTGGTCTTTACAGAAGCAATTAAAAAAAAATAAATAGCAACCTATGGCAACAAGAAAATACATATGTCACTTTCAAGGAAACAGAAAATTCCTACTGACTAAATCCTAAACCTGAAAATAATAGAATCTTCATAATAACATTAGAATAGGCAGGGTACCCCAATCCTTAACTTCTAAAGGCTACCTCAGTTTTAGTCTTCTCAACAGATATAACATAGGTCTTTCCTGACACAGGGATATCTAGAAATTTCTCAATTCTGGAAGTGGCCTCAAGTGTTCTAATATAAAATAAGCTGTATCTCCAAGATAGCTTGTGAAAACCTAATTTCTCTCTGTACACTAATGAAACTACTTGTAATGGGAATGTTTCTTACAAGATTCTCTAAAGTCTACTTAAAAACGATCAGTATCTAGATGGTGCAAATTGTGGCTTAACAGATGACACCATTTTAGAGACAGGATAGCTAATGAAGGAGAAGTACAATTATGCTTTAAAGTAAGAAGAAAAGCTATGAGGAAAGCAGAATATCAAGAAAAACACGTTCATAGTAAAACTATGTTGTAGAACATTACTTAAAATTTAACTGAACTATAATTAGATTAACAAAATGACATCTGACATAATAAGGAAATTGCTTTTAAACATTTTATTACATATTTTAAGCATATACATGTACTTAAATACATGAGCCCAATGGAAGTATGAAAAGAAATATTACAAGATGTTTAAAGACCTAGTACTTAAATGTCAGCAAATTTGATGGATGCCATAAAAATATTAGCAATAATATATATTACAAATTGCTGTTATATTTATAATGAAAAAGTAAACAAAAATAAGTATGACAGTACATTGTTCTTTAGTAACTATACAAGCAAAAGACAGCAGAGCAACTAAAGCATAGTGAGAAAAGACAATCTAGAATTCTATTCCAGGAAAAACATCTTTAAAAAACAAAGGGGAAATAAAGACATTTCTTACATTCAAAAACTGGAAGAATTCATCATCGATAAACCAGCATTACAAGAAATGTTTGGGGAAAAAAAAAAAAAAAAAGAAGTCCTGGACTTTAGGGAAGACGGTTACCTAGAAACACATGGGACTATCTTCTAAAAAGACAGGGGACTCTCTTCTCTCACAGCTTTGACTGCAAATGCCAGCACCCTCCCCCACACTATATACTTTTGAATTCTCAGGCCTCCAGCAGGCTGCTACAGACAAAGAAGGTCCCAGGGGAGAGGGACACAGCCGAAGGCTGACTCAGCTTTTGACTCACAAATTTGGTCTGCTGTGTCCCACAAGCCCTTCCAGGCCAAGTGGGGCCACTCCATTGTTTGCCTTGGGAGTCAGCAAGGAACAATAGATATGTGACCCTCTCAATCCCCATCTCTACTGACCTAGACTGATTGTTGGGATGCAGAGGGGAGTGGAACTACTTCCTACCCTAGGAAAGAGGAGGCTGCCAGCAAAGGTTGGAGAACTGCCTCTGAGAAAACCTCCGGACAGGAACCCCTGTCACACTGATCCAGTTCCTGTTGCTGCAAACACACTCCAACCAGGCACTGAACTGAGAGGGCTGCCAAAGAGCGCCATCTGCTGGCAAACCAAAACAGTGCACAAGAGGAAATTAAAAGTAAATACCTAAGGGAGGCTTTTTCCAGCCATTACAGCCTCCCTACCCAAAGCCCTAGGAAGCAGGTCTGCAATCCATTTACTGGGTCCAGGGTCCAGATTTCAGCAACTCACAGGGACAACCTAAAGACCCAGAACAGGTTGAACCAAGAGTTGGTAATCAGCAGTAACACACAGCCTCTTGCCAATAAATCCCTATGAAAGAGAAAGAAATTGAGCATCTGAGTAAACTACCATCCTAATTACGTACCTAGACATCAGCAAAAAATTATGAGCCATACTAAGAAAATGGAAGACATGGCCCAAGAAAAGGAATATATCAAAGCCCCAGAAGAGACGCAGGATTTGAGAGAACTAATTAATGAGATGCACACAAATTTCGAAAATCAAATTAATGAGTTGAAAGACAATATAGCTAAAAAGATAAGGGACATCAAGCAGACACTGAGAGAGCACAAAGAAGAATTTGAAAACCTGAATAAAAAAGTAACAGAGCTCATGGGAATGAACAACACAACAGGTGAGATCAAACATGTTAGAGTTATACCAAATACCATTGACTGTACACACTGGATGAGTTGTATGCTTTATTAACATGTATAATAAAACTGATTTATTAAAAAAATAAAATGAAATAGTTTAAAAAGTTAAAAAGTTTTAAAAATTCTGAAAAACACATTAAGGGCATACAATAGCAGACTCGAAATGATAGAAAAAAGAATATGTGATATTGAAGACAGAATTGAAGAGAAAGAATAGAATAGAAAAAATAGAACAGGGGTTCAGGGAGTTGAATGATAACATGAAACACAACAACATACACATCATGGGAGCTCCAGAGGAGAAGAGAAAGGAAAAGGGGCAGAAAGAGTATTTGAGGAAATAATAGTTGAAAATTTCCCAACTCTCACAAAAGAAATAAAACTTACAAGTCCAAGAAGCACAGCTTACCCCAATCAGAATTAATGCAAATAGACTACTCCAAGACACATACTACCCAAAATGTAAAAATCAAAGATAAAGAGAAGATTCTGAGAGCAGCAAGGGAAAAGCAAACCACCACATACAAGTAATGGACAGTAAGACTGAGTGCGAATTTCCATCAGAAACCATGGAGGCAAGAGGACAGTAGTATGATACAATTAGGATACTGAAAAAGAAACACTGTCAGCCATGAATTCTTTATCAAGCAAAATTGTCCTTCAAATATAAAGGTGACAGGAAGCGGATGTGGCTCAAGTGTTTGGGTTCCCGTCTACCATACAGGAGGTCTAGGGTTTGATTCCCGGGGCCTCCTGGTGAAAAGCAAGCTGGCCCAAGCAGAGAGCCAGCCCACGTGGAGTGCTGGCGCACACAGAGTGCGGCCCGCACAGAGAGCTGGCACAGCAAGATGATGCAACAAAGAGACCAGAAGAGAGACAATAAGAGATGCACCAGACCAGGCAGCTTAAGTGGCGCAAGAGATTGATCAGCCTCTCTTCACTCCAGAAAGTCCCAGGATCAGTTCCTGGTGCTGTCTAAAGAGAAGACAGACACAGAAGCACACACAGAGTGCAGACAGAGAGGGCAAAACAACGAGGGGGGTGGGGAGAAATAAATAAACCTTAAAAAAAAAATTCTTCAAAAAAAAAAAATATATAAAGGTGACTTTAAAACATCCACAAACAGAAATTAAGAGAGTTCGTAAAAAAGAAACTACCTTTGCAGGAAATATTAAAGGAAGCCTTAGGGCCTGAAAGAAAAAGACAGGAGAGACAGGGGCTTGGAGGAGAGTATAGAAGAAAGAATAGGGAAAGTGGATGTGGCTCAAGTGGTTGGGCATCCGGGCATCCATCTACCATATGAAGGCCCTGGCTTCGATCCCTGGGACCTCCTGGTAAAAAATAAATAAATAAATAAAAAAAGGTGAGCAGGCGAGCCAGGCCCACGCAGCGAGCCACAGGACCGCCAAGCCACGCAGCAAGATGATGATGCAACAAAAGAGAGACACAGGGAAGAGCCAAGGTGAGACATGCCAGAAACCAGGATCTGAGGTGGCGCAAGTGACAGAGTGCCTCTCTCCCTAGGATCAAATACCGGTTAAGCCTGGAGGAGAAAAATGAGAAAAGAAGGCAAGAAACAGACAGAGAAGATCACCCAGCGAATGGACACAGACAGCAAGCAGGGAGGGAGGGTGGAGGGAGGCGGACTCATAGAACTGTACACCAAAAAGAAAAAAATAAAGCCAATAAAATAAAGAATAGCAGAAAGGGTACACAAAAGAGTAAAAAGATAGACAAAGTAAGATGTGACATATGAAAACCAAAGAATAAAAAGGTGGAATTAAATAACGCATTTACCGTAATATCATTGAATATGAATGGATTAAACTCCACAATCAAAAGATATACGCTAGTTACAGAGTGAAATTGAAGTCTTCAAGAAAAATAGTTTCTAATAATTCTTAGATCCCTTACTTTGGACTGTGATAGTTCAGGACTCATCATGGTGTCCTTGGATATTGTGGCAGTTTGATATTATTTATGAATTCCAGAAAGAGATATTGATTATGTTTGCAAACTGGTCTGTTTCTCTGGGCATGATACCCTTTGACTGATTTAAATTCAAAGGCTTTACGCTTACTTGATTAAATCAAGATTAGGGCTTTGATTCAACCACATCATTAGGGTGTGCAGGGTTGAGTTCCTGCGCCCTTGGTGGACTATAAAAATGGACGCTCAATCAAGAACACGGAAGCAGATATGCAAGAAAAGAGGACGTGAGCTCCATAGACACTGAAGAGGACCCTGTGGCCCTGGGAAGAGAGATGAGCCATTCGCC
Organism: Cabassous unicinctus; assembly: GCA_029593785.1. NCBI lineage: Eukaryota > Metazoa > Chordata > Mammalia > Cingulata > Chlamyphoridae > Cabassous > Cabassous unicinctus. The sequence goes on along the minus strand of JAQZBX010052967.1, from coordinate 11,427 downwards.
CAATAGTTTACTGCTGACTTTGTGAAGAGAACTGAGTAGCTGAGCCCAGAAAAAAATAAGCCCCAGGAAGAGAGAGGAGTCCTGTGCTAGCCTACAGCTGAGATCAGAAGGAGCTGGACCCACAGAGCCTTAAGAGGGAAGAGGAAGGCTGAACCCTTGCAGACATCGCCTGCCATCTTGCTTCCACATATGGCAACAGTTTGGGTGAGGAAGTACCTCTTATGGTACCCTGAGTTTGACTCCTTATGGCCTTGTAACTATAAGCTTTTAACCCAAATAAATAACCTTCATAAAAGCCAACAGATTTGCATCAGCACCCCTTTAACTAATACAGATATTTACCACAAAACTGATTAACTAGCACTTGTTTAAATTAAAATGAATTCCAGCCGTCTCTCTTCTGTTCCCCTAACAGGAAGGCCATTGTCGTTGCAATCTCATCAAATTCTATGTCCTATAATGACGTGTCAACAAATAATATATGCCATCTTGTCCAGTGCTAGGGTTAGTCTGCTTAATCTTGGTCCAATAATACAAAACCAAAATTTTAATTAAAAAAAAAAAGGTATCCAAGTGTGTGTGTGCTTGCATATAGACATGTGTACTCCTTTAAGTATATATGAAAAATCAGACAGGAACTAATCCAGAACTAATAAAATAACGAATGTGTGGCATTATGTGAATTCTCATAACTAACACTTCTTACTTTGGTGATCTAAAAGTACATCAGAAATAAGCAAACAATGTACCGAAAAAAGCATGACCTATTAAATTGTATTAAAAAGTACAAAAACCACCACTAACTTTATTGGGTAGGGGTTCGGGGGAAGGGGAAGAATGAATAGGTGGATCACAGGGCAAATCTAGGGCAGTGAAACTGTTCTGTATACCGTAATGATGTATACATGATATTAGACATTTGTCAAAGCCTATAAAACTGTACAGCATAAAGTGCAAACCATAGTGTAAGCTGTAGACTTTCATTAGTGGCAATGCTTCAAGATTGGTTCATTAATTGGAAAAGTGTGCCACACTAATGTAAGATGTTAATAATAGAGGAAATTATGTATGTGGGGGGAAGGGGAGATAAGGGAACTCCATACATCTTCAGTACAATTTTGCTGTAAATCTAAAACTTCTCTAAAAATAGTTTATTATTAAAGAGTGCTAAAACAATTAGTTGAATTTAATTAAAAGAGTCACATTATTCAAAAGTTTTGACAAATGATATGCTTTCTCTCTAAACAAAACACCTGAGGATAATTTATTTCTGAAGACTACATCAACAGTGAAAGAAAGGAAAAGGATTTGTCAGGAACATACTTTATGAAATAGAATAGCCATAAAGTACAATGCCTCTGATTAAATTTAGTTGTAAACTGACTTCCTGCAGCTGCTTAAAATGATCTCACTCTGAAAATTTATTTTGGCTTCATGCATGATCTTGCAAACCTCTGCATACACATTTTCCCATTCTTCCAATACCCCGAAATAAGTCAAGGCTGTGCATGGATAGCATGGACAGATATAAATCTCTGATTTATAGTATTAGATAACCAACAGACTAAAACATATTACTAAACTAATTCAATCAATAAGTCAAGGTAAATATGCTCTCACATTACGTTGCATTGTTTTTTTTTTTAAATACCAAGTCAACTGGCTGTAAATTCTCTTTTAAATGTGTTAACCATTTTTACCATTATTTTGATTCAAAGACCCAATAAATGTTGATATGCTTACAAAGCTTAGTAATTGAATTGCATAAATAATTTTTAATAGTAATTGACCAAAGCCAGTGACTTGCTTAAGGCTAGGCTTAGAAGAATCAAGCTAAACCAAAGATCTTTAGTCTTCTTTAAGAAAGTTCACACTTATTTCCTTTCTCAGTATATTAAAACATATTGAAAGTACATTTGTTGGCCACACCACGAAGAGTTAATATTAACCCCAATCACTCAGATACAGTCTAAGGGAGAATGAAATCAGTTATCACATATATTGGAGGTTACTGATATCATAATTTATGCTCAAAAACATGGCAACAACTTAGTCTATAACAATTTATTTTTTTAATTATTCCATAAAAGTATGGAATAATTAACAGTATTAATTATTCTAACAGTATTTAGCAAGCTTTTGCAGTAAAATGCAGGCCTTATACATGAGTCTCTACTATTCCTGTCTATCTATATCACCTCCAGGACTGAATCAGCAACTCTGAAAAATTTCCTTGACCATGAGACCTTGCTGAGACCTTAACCTAAACCTTGAGGTTCCAGCTGGGGAGGTCCCCGATATTCAAACAGGCCTCAGCATTGGTGGAGTAACCAATAACAGCTGGGGCCCCTCCCCTTAGCATTAGCAAGATGAGGAATAATTAATAGCTTAAAATGTGACCAGACAAGACAAAACCCACTCTCTCTGCCTAGAGGAGCCCGCAACAAATCTCCGTTGCATGTTTCCATCCTTCTCTACAATTTCTGAGCAAGCTCTGTTCTTTTCCCCATTTTCCAATAAATTCCTTTTACTAGTCTTAAAAAAAAAAGAAAAGAAAAGAAAAAGATATAGGCTGACAGAATGGATAAAAAAATATGAGCCATTCATATGCTGTTGGCAAGAGACTCATCTTAGACCCAAGGATAGAAACTAGCTAAAAGTAAAAAGTTAGAAAAAGATACTCCACACAAATAATCAAAAAAGAGCAGGGGTACCTATATTAATATCAGACAAAACAGACTTTAAATACAAAAAAGTTATAAGAGATAAAGAAGGCAGGCCATTATATATTAATAAAAGAGACAATCCACAGGAAGAAATAACCGTCATAAATATCTACAGGGTGCCCCAAAACACATGAGAAACCCAAGGGAGAAACCCAAAGGAGAAGGGTGAAACAGACATCTCTACAATAAGAGCTGGAGACTTCAACACACCACTCACATCATTATATAGAACATCTAGACAGAAGATCAACAAGGAAACAGAGAACTTGAACAATATGATAAACGAGCTATACCTAACAGACATATACTGAATGCTGCACACAAACTCAGCAGGTTATACATTCAGGTTATACATTCTTCTCAGGTGCCCATGGATCTTTCTCCAGGACAGACCACATATTAGGTCACAATGCAGCTCTCAGTAAATATAAAAAGACTGAAATTATACAAAGCTCCTTTTCAAATCATAAAGGAATGAAACTGGACATCAATAATAGGAAAAAGGTAAATTCGAAATGAGTGGAGGTTAAACAACACACTCCTAAATAATCAGTGGGTCAAAGATGAAATTGCAAGTGAAATCAGTAAATATATTGAGACAAATGAAAATGAGAACACAACTTTATCAAAACTTATGGGATACAGCAAAGGCAGTCTTGAGAGGGAAATTTATAGCCCTAAACTCCTATATATATTAAAAAAGAAAAGGGAGGAAAATCGAAGCTCTAACCGAACAACTGGAGAAACTGGAAAAAGAACAGCAAACCATTCCCAAGGCAAGCAGAAGGAAAGAAAAAATAAAAATTAGAGGAGAAATAAATGAAATTGAGTACAAAAAAAAATAGGAAAAAAATCAACAAAACAAAAAGCTGGTTCTTTGAGATCAATTAAATTGACAAACTCTTAGCTAGACTAAAAGAAAAAAAAAAAGAGAAGATGCAAATAAACAAAATCAGAAATGAAAGGGGTGAAGTTATGACTGACCCCACAGAAATAAAAAAGATCATTTAAGAGGATATTATGATAAACTGTATGCAAACAAACTAGACAACCTAGAAGAAATGGACTATTTCAAGAAATGCACAAGCAACCTACACTGACACTACAAGGAATACAAGAACTTAACAAACCAATCACATTTAAAGAGACTGTACCAATCATGAAAAATCTCCCAACAAAGAAAAGTCCAGGACCAGATGGCATCACAGGTGAATTCTACCAAGCATTTCCAGAAGAATACAAATCCTGTTCAAACTCTTCCAAAATATTAAAAAGGAGGGAAAATTACCCAACACATTTAATGAAGCCAACATCACCCTAAAACCAAAGCCAGATAATGACACTAAAAGAAAAGAAAATTACAGACCAACCTCTCTAACAAGCATAGATGCAAAAATTCTCAACAAAATACTTACACATCACGACCAAGTGGAATTTATTCCTGATATGCAAGGGTGGCTCAACATAAGAAAAGCAATCAACATAATACACATTAACAAACTGAAGGAAAAAACCACATGATCATCTCAATTGATGCAGAAAAGGCATTTAACAAAATCTAGCATCCTTTCTTCATAAAAATACCTTGAAAGATAGGAATAGAAGGAAAATTTCTCAATATGATAAAAAAGGCATATATGAAAAACCCACAGCCAACATTGTACTCAGTGGGGAAAGGTTGAAAGCTTTCCCTCTAAGATTGGGAGCAAGACAAGGATGCCCACTGTCACCATTGTTATTCAACATTGTACAAGAAGTTCTAGCTAGAGCAATTAGAAAAGAAAAATAAAATAAAATAAAATAAAGGCATGCAAATAGGAAAAAAAGAAGTATAACTCTATTTGCAGATGACATTATACTAATCAGTAATGTTTCTGTACAGTAGTATTGAACAATCTGAGTAGGAAATCAAGGAAAAAATTCCATTTACAATAGCAACAAAAAGAATGAAACACCTAGGAATCAATTTAACCAAAGAAGTACAGGACCTATATGCAGAAAACAACAAAACAATGCTAAATGAAATCAACGAAGATCTAAACAAATGGAAAGACATTCCATGTTCATGGATTGGAAGACTAAATATCACGATGATATTGATCCTATCCAAACTGATTCAATTCAATACCAATCAAAATTCCAACAACCTAATTACAGAAAGAGAAAACCCAATTACCAAATTCATTTGGCAGGGAAAGTGTACCTGAATAGCGAAAAGCATTCTAAAAGAGAAGAGCAAAATGGGAGGAATTTCACTGCCTTACCTTGGAACATATTACAAAGCTACAGTGGTCAAAACTACATAGTATTGGCATAAAGATAGACACATCAATCAGTGGAATAGAAATGAAGAGTGTGGAAATAAACCCTCATCTCTACAGCCAACTTGTTTGGACAAACCTACCAAAGTCTGTATTGACGGGACAAAATAGTCTCTTCAACAAATGGTGCTGGCAGAACTGGATATTCATAACCAAAAAAATGAAAGAGGATCTCTATCTCACTCCCTATACAAGAATCAACTCAAAATGGATCATAGACCTAAATATAAAAGCCAGGATCATAAAACAACTAGAAGAAAATGTAGGGAAACACTTAAAAACCTTGTGGTAGGTGGTGGTTTCTTGGACCTTACACTCAAAGCATGCACAACATAAGAAATAATAGATAAATGGGACCTCCTCAAAATTAACACTTTTGCATCTCATAGGACTTTTGTCCAAAGGGTGAAAAGGCAACCAACTCAATGGGAGAAAATATTTGGAAATCACATACCTAATAAGGGTTTAATATCCATGATATATAAAGAGATGCTACAACTCAACAATAAAGACAAATGACCTGATTAAAAAGTGGGCAAGACTTGAATAGACATATGTCCAAAGAAATACATATGGCAATAAAACACATGAAAAAAATATTCAACATCACTAGCAATTAGAGAAATGCAAATCAAAACTACAATGAGATCATTTCACACCTATCAGAATGGCGACTATTAAAAAGACAAAGAACTACAAGTGTTGGAGAGGATGTGGAGAGATAGGATGACTTATTCACTGTTGATGGGAATACAGAATGGTACAGCCACTGTAGAGGACTATTTGGCAGTTCCTAAAGAAGCTGAATATAGATTTGCCACGTGAACCAGCAATACCACTACTGGGTATGCACCTAGCAGAGAGAGCAGTAACACGAACAGGCATCTGCACATCGATTTTCATAGTGGTGTTAGTCACGATTGCCAAAAGGTGGAAACAACAGGTGTCCATCAACCGATGAACGGATAAACAAACTGTGGTTTACATGCACAATGGAATATTATGCAGCTATAAGAAATGAAGTCTTAAAGTATATGACAACATGGATGAACTTGGAGGATATTATGTTGAGTGAAGCAAATCAGAAACAAAAGGACAAATACTGTATGATTGTACTACTATGTACAAAACATACTGTTTAATCTCACGGAGTTATTAACTTGAATATGGGTCTTCAGAAAATAGAATGAGTTTAAAGAATGGAAAGCTAAGGGTTAACTTGTGCAGAATTGGATAAAGGATGTGTGGTACTCTTTGGAAATGAATAGAAAAGGTGAAAGTTCAACATTACATTTGTAACTAGCAGTACTATTATGTGGACATGAAAGTGGTCTAAAGGAAAAGTCTAAGGTCATATATATGTCTAAAAGGAAAAGCTAAAAAATGTAACATGTACCTGTATAGCATAGTAAAACCACATGTGAAATACGAATATGGGTAAAATTGCATATAACACCATTTCTCTTTGAACCTGAACAAATGTATGTTAGTACTACAAAATGTTAATATCAGACCAAAAAAACCACATTACGCTAAGTGAAAAAAACCAGACATAATGTACTACATATTGTATGATTCCATTTATATAAAGTTTAAGTATAAATCAATTTACAAAGATGAAGTTAGATTAGTATTTATGTAGGGTTGGGGAAGAACTGCTAAGGGTTGTGGAATTTTTCTTTTTGGAGTAAAGAAATTTTTCTAAAATTGTTTGTGGTGATGAATGCATAACACTGTGATTATACTAAAAGGTACTGATTATAAACTTTGGATAGATCGTATGGTATGTGAATATATCTCAATAAAACTCCTTAATAAATAAATAGGGGAGTGGATGTAGCTCAGAGGTTGCATGCTTACTTCCCATGTCCTGGGTTCAATCCCCGGTACCGCCTATAAATTAAAAAAATAATAAATAAGTAAATGTGCAAAAATAGCCAGAAACAGCAACTATGTACAGTAGGGGAAACGTAGACTGAGAGATGAAGAATTTTCTTGTCTGTTTTTTTATTATTATTATACTGAAATAATAAAAATGCTAATAATGATTGAAGTGATGGATATAAAACTATGTGATCATACCAAATACCATTAATTGTAATTTTGGATGAACTGTATGCTTTATTAATATGTATTAATAAAATAGATATTAAAAAAAAAAAAGGAAGGAGAAACATGGGTCCACCGAAAAAATACAAAGCAAAAAGGTCAGGAGAAGAGGAATGGAAGTGTACTATTTTAAGGTTCTTATACCTTAGTGGTCATTAAGTGGTACAGACTATGATGAGATAAAGATGTATACTATATACCCTAAAGCAGCCACTAAAATAACAAAGTTAAAGCTAGTAAGCCAACAAAGGTGATAATAAGGAATCATAAAAATATTCATATAACAAAAAAGGGGAAAAAAGGGAACAGAAACAGATGGCACAAGTGAAAAAAAAAAAAACAGCAAGACGGTAAATTTAAACATAATATCAATGACCATATTAAATACAAATGACCTATATACTCTAATTCAAGGGTTCTTAACCTTTTTTGTTCCATGGACCCTTTGCCAGTCAGGTGAAAATCACAGACCCCTTACTAAGTCCACACTATACTGTGTATTATTTAATAAATATAGCACACCTGTACCAACACGCACCCACAAGAATGCTTTTTTGAATTTTCAGTTCAAGTTTATGGACCCTTTGGGGGGTCTGTGACCCTTGGTTAAGAACCCCTGCTCTAATTAAAAGGCAGAGATTATCAGACTAGATGAAAAAGCAAGACCCAACTAAATAATTCCTAAAAGAAAGGTACCTTTAAATATAAAGACACACATAGGGCAAAAGTAGAAGGATAGAAAAATATATACCTTGTTAATATAAATCAAAAGAAAGTAGTATTAATATTAGACAAAGTATACATCACAGCAAAAATTATTATCAAGAATAAAACTGAAGTGTAATTCAAAAATTTGAATAAAATTAAAGAAGTTTATAAGAAACATACCTAACATGATAAAAATTTTTAGGATGAGAAAATTATATTATTCAAGCACCACAGAATTTAAAGAGACTTATGACTATTTATTCTAGTTTAGGTGATGTCAAAATGTGTTCCATCATGGAACTCTAGAGTACTTCCACAGTTTCCCAAATTGTGTTCCAGGAGTGTTAGATGGAGTGTGTGGATATGCTTAAATTCCATAATTTACTAAGACAGGAAGCCCTAGGTTAAGTTAGGCCTCAGCAAGTTAAGTCCCCAGCCTGTTTTAAAAGGCCCTAGGGCTAAAAAATAGTTTTATGTACAGACACAGTAGGTGGCCCACAAAGCCTATAGCATTTACTATCTGGCTCTTTGCAGAAAGCATTTACACATGCTTGGGTTAAACAAATGACTTTACTTTCATTCAGGGACCCTTTAATTCACTAATAATAAGCTATCAATCTCCAAATATTGGGAAGGAATAGATTAAACTACATTTTCTATATTGATCCTATCACAGAACTGTTAACCATAGCAGAATGTTCAAAATCTATTAAATAAAAGGTGGGTTACAAAATAACGTGCACCATATGGAGAGCGGTTTTAAATTTAGTTGTTAGAATGTTAGACAGAATGGTGGCACCATTAATAGAAACTGGAAGATGGAAAGACCACATTGCATGATGCAGGTATACATGAAAGGGACCTTGGTTCTAGATGCTACTTTTTTTTTTTTTTTTTTTTAAAGATTTATTTTATTTATATATTTCTCCCTCCCGCCTCGTTGTTTTGTGCTGTCTGTTCTCTGTTCGTCCTCTTTTTTAAAGGAGGAACTGAGAATCAAACTCAGGACCGACCATGTGGGAGGGAGGCACCCAATAGCTTAAGCCACCTCCACTCCCTGATTGTTGTGTCTCTCATTGTGTTTCCTCGCTGTGTCTCTTCATTGCGTCATCTCGTTCTGTCAGCTCACAGCACCAGCCCACCGCATCTGCTTGATGTCCTGCTCATCTTCTCTAGGATGCACCAGGAGCTGAACCCGGGACCTCCCATGTGGTAGGCAGGCACCCAGCTATTTGAGCCACATCTACTTCTCAAGATGTTACTTTTTGAAAGGAACAACAGAAACACTAAAAACTGCCAGAGATGGATGAATAAGCAAGGTTGAAGAGATTCCTTTTAAATTTCAGGTAAATAAAGACAGGTTTCTCACTTAATGAATAAAGACATATAATCAATAGCTTACCTTAAGTAACTTTTTAAACTAACTTTATTCATATTTAACAGGATTTATATAGTGTATACAAATATGGATCAGGCCCTATTCTAAGTGCTTTGCAATTATTAAATAATTTAACATCCATCACAACCCTTGGACGTAAGTAATTCCAATCGCTCCATATTGAGGAAAATTAAGCACAGAACATAATAAATTGCTGACACTGAAACCCAGGCACCCTGACTCCAGAATCAGCGATATTAGTCTATGCTGGCACTTTCAAAAGCATAAAAAAGAATAAAGTATATTTAATTTCTTTAAGGCCCATTCTCCAGCTTTTTAGATACTGGAATCTAGCCAAAATTTAAATCTCTAAGCACATTTATTCTAAATGTTTTTGTTAAATCTATGAAGTTCTAACTAAAGAAAACTTTCTAATGGCAACAACAAAGAAACATGGAATCTTGAAAATTATAAAACACTTTAGTTTGACATAAAAACACCATTTCAATAGCTAAAATTACACTTAACAATTAAAGATAGGACTGAAGGTTTTCTAAGATTTTTGAAAATGTGAGTACATCTGCTCTTGCCTCTTCTATTCCACATTATACTGGGGATTCTAGCTAATGCAATAAGGCAAAAGAAACATCCAGAATCGAAAGGAAGTAGTAAAACTTTTTATTTACAGATGACATGATCATGTATGTAGAAAATTCTGAGAATACACACACACACAACTAAACTAATAAAGGAGTTCAGGAAGGTCACGATTTTTAAAAATCACAGCATACACAGACAACCAGCAAGATAGCAGCAGAGTAAGGAGCTCCTAGAGTCAGCTCATTCTAAAGGGCAGTTAGTACTCACCCAGAGCTATCTAAAGCACCTGTTTGGGGGCTCCAGGAGACCAGAAGAACATCCTGCAACATCCTTGAAAGAATGGAAGGAGAAGACTGCCCATCTGCAGAGAAGATTCATAAGTAGAGCACTCCATGCCCCGGAGGCCAGTGCCATCCTCCAACGGCAGCCTGTCGAGAGCTATTCTGGGGCTGGAATTGGAAGCTCCACTTCCCAAAAACAGGGGAGATAGAGGGAGTTGCGCACCAACTTCAGCTACTGATTAGTAAATTCAGCAGGCTAAAGTACAATCCTAAGAACAGCTAAAGTTTGAACCTGTCCAAGTCAGAAAGAGGCCGGCAGCCGCCATTTTGACTCCAACCCCAGCATGAGGGGAAACAGGGCTGACTGAAAATCACAGTGCTGGTAGGCCGCTTCTTTCCATCCAGATCAGATTGCAGCTCTTGCATAAGCCCCAGCCCCACCTCCAGCAGGGAGGAAGCTGCAGGGAGCTGCACCAGCCTCTCCGGGAAAATACAGGCCACGCTGTGGAGGCCATTGATCATCCTACTCTGGCGGCGCAAGCCACCTAAGAAGCTATTATGTGGCTGGAATTGAAAGCTCCACTTCCCAAAAACAGGGAACGAAGAGACGTTGGCCACCAATTTCAGCTACTGATTGGTCAATTCAGCTGGCTAAAGTATAATCCTAAAAACAGCTGAAGTTTGAACCTGTCCAAGTCAGAAAGAGGCTGGCAGCTGCCATTTTGACTCCACCCCCAGCATGAGGGGAGGCAGGGCTGACTGAAAATCACAGTGACGAAACAGACTTGCTTCTTTCACGCAACTCGGCCTGCAGCCCTAGCCTAGGCTTCAGCTCCACTGCTGGCAGAAGGGAAGCTGGCAGGCCCTGCACCAGCCTTTCTGGGTAACTGCAGGTGCATTCGGCTGACACAAACTGAATGGTTTATCTACCAGGGCAATTGTGGTCATTTTGGGCCCACATGGCATAGATTGCTGCCCACACCTGCAGCTCCATCCCAGTCCAGACCAGGGAAAAAGGGCGTGAAGTCTCATCAGTCTCTCTGGGCAACTACAGTCTAGGCCTGCATGACTTGTATTATTATACACGGCTGTGGCTCTGTCCCTACCTCTGGCAAAGGAGAAAGTCAGGAGAAGCTTCATCGGTCCCTGGGGCAATGAAGGCAGCTTGAGTCTCCACAGCTTACAGCACCAACTACATCCTTGGCTCTTACTATACAACCAGCAAGGGAGAAAGGGCAAGAAAGCCCTAAACTAAAGAGAGAAACTGTACCTAGAAATAAATACTCTAGTAAGGCAGATGCCAA
>JAQZBX010052966.1:8167-19109 GCA_029593785.1 Cabassous unicinctus | reverse complement strand
TAGGAGACACCGGGAACCGAACCCAAGATATTCAGAGAAGGGGGTTCTACACCCTTCACACAGCCTCCTCTTGCATCTAAGTGAAAGCCGGTCTATGCGGTCTGATGGATCCACTTTATTTCCTCCAGTCCTGCCTTCAGTGGAACCACAATCAAGACAACCGGACCCAGAACTGGAACTCTTAACCACTGTGCTATACTGCAATTTTATTAGTAGTAGCAGCATTATTATTATCGTCATTACTATTCTGGCCAAACAGAAAAGAAGTTAGTGAAGTCGATCCCATCAGCTCCTGGTTTCTGATTTACCGAATGAAACTCCTGAAAGTCCAATTTCACGTCCACGGGGCACCCGCTCATCGGATCCACGTCAGCTTGCCTGAGCCTGCTGTGGCTTCCTCAGTCCGTCTGTCTTTTGTTTATTTATTCTTTTCCTTGCATGTTTCACAGAAGGCCGGGTGCCTGCAGAGAGCAGGCCACTGAAGCTACCTGCGGACTCCAGTGCATGGCCTGCAGGAGGGCCAGGAATGAAAAGAAGCTACGCCATACGACAATCCATCCTTCAGTCCATCTGCTGCCCAAGAGGGATCTTAATATAGTTTCTTTATTCTTTTTTTATTTTTTAATATACTTTTGTATTAATATATGCATTTATTTTTTAAAAGATACTTGGATTACATAAATGTTACATAAAAAATGTAGGGGACTCCCATATGCCCCATTCCCTACCCTTCCACACTTTCTCATATCAACAATATCCTTCACTAGTGTGGTACATTCATTGCAATTGATGAACTCATTTTGGAGCATTGCCACTAAGCATGGATTGTAGTTTATACTCTCTCCCACTCAATTCTGTAGGTTATGGCAAGGTATATATAATGGCCTGTATCTGTCATTGCAGTGTCATTCAGGACAATTCCCAAGTCCCGAAAATGCCCCCATATTACACCTGTTTTCCCTCTCCCTGACCTCAGAACCTCCAGTGGCCACTGCCTCCACATCAATGATACCAGTTCCTCCACTGCTAGAATCACAATACGTCTATAGTAGAATACCAGTAAGTCTACTTTAGTCCATCGTTCATTCCCCAATCCTGAGGATTCTGGCATGGTGATGTCCACTCCACCTCTAATTGAGAGGGGGCTGCAATCCCATACAGCTGATGGATGGGATTCTCTTGCTTGCAGTTGTAGACTCTCTTGGTTCCTTGGTATGGTGGTTGTCCATCATCACCTCCTTGTTAGTTGTTCTGGGTGAGACCAAGGAAGTGGGGAGTAGGTTTTGCAACTCCATTGAGATTTAGGGCCCAGCTGGCACATGGACAGCCCAAAGATTTAAGTCTCTTGGACGTATACCTACCTACTCTAGTACTAATTATAGGTTCAAATAGTAGAACAGAAGAGCCATGTGTAGGGAAACCACAACTGAGTCCAACTCTGTCACCCTGGGGAGAATTAATATAGTTTCAATTCACCTTTAGAACTGGCTCTTCTATGAAGGGCTTTTGGCACATGGCAGCCCCAGAGGCCTGCCCGGGCACAGGCTGGCCATTCGGACTCTTGATGACCAGCTGTGAGCTCCTGGAGGGAAACAAGATGTCTATTCATCAGGCTGCTGTGAAACTTTCCTGCCCCACCAGCCTTCCCAGCCAAGGAAGAAAGTATCTGGAGGACTGGCCTTCTGGATTTTTGTCCTCCCCAGTGTGGGGCTTCAGTTTTGATTTTTTTTTTTCCAATTGCCTTCTCTTTCTTTTCCTGCTGAACTCTTTTTCGCCCCAACCCCCAACTCTCCACCTCTCTGTTTCTTGTAGCTTTTCTTTCTTTGGCTTTAGAGCTGAGGGTTTTGGCTTGGGTTGATGTTTCTAGTCTAGAATTATAAATCTCTTAGTAGGATGACCATTCAAAATTTATTGCCCAAATATCCAGAGTGTGAAAAAAAAAAAGCTCCCTTACTAATTAGGGTGGAGTAACCAGCGCAACCAGGGGCCTTCTTGGGCAAACCCAGGTAGATGTTCTCCATGGCTTAGCTCTGGCTCCCTTCCGAGGCATCGAAGGAGCATTGAAAAGGTCAGCAGGTGAGGAGGCCGCAGGTAACATCAAGGGCCTTTGCAGCCCTTGGTTCTAGAATGAAACGTATTTAGGTCTTGAAGAAAGCACGGTCAGTGGGGATTAAAACGGGACAGATGGTTCCCGGCTCACTGCTTCTTTGGTCTGGCAGGATTCCTTCTTGTTTTGTTTCTATATTGAAAGAAAGAAGCAGAAATCAAATCTTCAATATTCAAGTAGCTTAGCTTCTCAGGTCTACCTCTCAGGCAGCTTTCTTTTTTTCCTTTGAAATCCCATTCAGGCTGTGAAACCTCGTCTAAAACGAACTTGCAGTCATGCTTCTTAGGTATTCTTTGGGGATGATGCTATCAGATCAAGACTACCTTAAAGAGCTTTTTTGTATTTTCATATATTCCCATTTGATACCCAAATGACAGGGAACTGGAACCAAAAGGCATGGAGAATGAATACCATTGAACAGAATCTAACTGACTGATCTTTTCATACTTCTAAGTATACACATATAGATACATTGTTCTCAAAGCTGTCATTTGTCCTTTTTATTTCTTTTTTTGGTCCTGAGTAATCATGCCACAATAATGAGGAAACGGTTTTGATTGCAATGTAGAGGTACCCATCCTCGCCAGCAGGGCCCACCGCCTACTGAACTACTGAAAATGTTGGATTTCCCTGCTTCCTTTGCCCCAGGACATAGACAACTAATCAAATGTTGGTGAATGCAACTGGAAAGGAAGTCTGCTCTGGGGCTTCTCTAAAAGGTCTTCCTCTTTGCCAAGCTGGGCCTTCTCTTTTGGGACACTGACTGGAGCTGTGGCAGCCCTTTGGTAACCATGAAACCTGAGGCTGAATGTTGTCAGGATGCAGAAGGCAGCAGAGCAGGAACATGGAATCACTTGGTTCCTCTTTCACCTCCTTAAACCACTAAGCTAATGTTGGAGCTACTTACCTCTGGGCTCCTTGTTGTATGAAAAAAATAATATCTTTATTGCATAAACCCTTTTTATCTCAAAATTTCTGCTAAGAGCATCCTTGATGGTTCTCTGCTTAAATGGTATTGCCATAGTTCCCTATCAGACTTCACACCCCCTTTGTGTAGCAAACATTTTGTAACATCCTTTACTCTCCTGAAATTAACTATCTAGATAATAAAACTGACCTATACACACTTTTAAAAAATCAATAGAATGCCCTTACTGTAATATAAAGGAGAAACAAGCAAAAATAATTTTAAAGAAAAGAATCTGTATTTCAACATGTGAATGCTCAGGTCCAACTACACTAGGAGACACGATGAGGGGCTCAGAAGCTTGCATTTGCGTGGTATTGCCAAGAAGATAACAGCTTTCTCGTGCAGCCTGATGCAGGTGTGCTGGCTTGGAGACTCAAATCCTTTGGGGGCACAGACATTGGCATTGTGATTTTTCCAAAGAGTGAACAACACCTGGTAAAGTTCCGAACCGCACAACGTAAAATCTTATTTTGACTTATGTGGTACTTACCTTCCCGGAAAATTCAATGAACATTAACACCAGGCAAAAAAAAATCACTTTGCTATCCCAGGTAAGACTGAGATAGAATCTAGAACCACCCAATGACAAACATGCCTTCGCCTACCTTGACGTCTGGTGGCACATATGAAGTCATGTGGGACTTTGGACAATTCTTTGCTAATGCAGAAGCAGCCTGTCCACTGCCAACTGTCCGGTGCCTCGGCCATTAAACGCTGATGGGGCCCCCTAATTATTGTGAAGATGTGTCCCCTGGAGCCATCTTGCAACCTCCACTCCCCCCCAGCACACACTGAAGCTGGCGGTCAACACTGACTGTGCGCACTTCAAGACCAAGATAGAATTAGCGTTAGCACCAACAGATCTAGTTCCTGCCTCTGCTTGTCCTGGGCAAGCACCTATTTCTTTGGCAAGGAGGCGGACAGGTGAGAGGAAGCACAGGAAGAACAGGTGACCTTGCTGAACCCCAGGAGTCACGGCTCACCCTCGCCTGGGACGTGTGTATTGTTCTCACTGAACATCCATCATGTCCCCTCTATGTGCAAGGAGCTCCTCCCTTGTGGTCAATACGGGGTTCACTAAGAGCCCTTCCTGCCCACAGTGGGGTGGACGTCTACGCCAGAGGTGGTGAGGAGTGTCCAATGTAAGTGAGTGGATGGGGCAGTTTGATATTATTTATGAATTCCAAAAAGAGATTTAGATTATGTTGGAAACTGGTCTGTTCCTCTGGGCGTGATACCCTTTGATTGTATTGATTCAGCTGAGATGCCTTTGATTAAACTATGCTACGATTAGAGCTTTGATTTGACCACGTCGATTCGGTTTGAGTCCCCACCTCCCCTTGGTGGGCCGATAAAACAGACTCTTACATGGAAGTAGATACACAGAAAAAGACACGGCAGAGGAGAGAACTTGGTGTTGATGCTGGAGCCCCAGGGAGAGTTGAGCCATTCTCCTGATAGTTTACAGCTGACCTTGAGAAGAGAACAGAGCAGCCGAGCTCGGAAAGAAACAAGCCCCGGGGAAGAGAGACGAGCCCTATGCCAGCCTGTAGCTGAGATCAGAAGAAGCTGGACCCACAGAGCCTTAAGAGGGGAGAGGAAGGCTGAACCCTCACAGATGTCGCCCGCCATCATGTGTCAACACGTGGCAACGGACTTTGGGTGAGAAAGTACCTCTTATGGTACCTTGGGTTGGACTCTTTAGTGCCTTGTGACTGTAAGCTTCTACCCCTGAAAAATACCCTTTATAAAAGCCAATAGAGTTGTGGCACTTTGCATCAGCACCCCTTTGGCTGACTAATACAGGGTCCTTCAACCCCTCAAAGCTGTCCGCAAGACTGCGTGTACGTGTGTGTGCATGCCCTGAGGGTCTCCAAGGGCTCCAGGACACCAGAGAGGTGACAATCCACTGGTTGAGAGGTTACCCTATTCACAGAGACAGTCTTACGAGTGGGTGGCACCCTCTTTGAAGGATTTTCAGAGGTTGCCCTCTGCTCCAAATCTCTCTCTTACTTGGGTACTTCTTTCCTGAAATTCTGGTGTTAGAGATTCGTTTCCAGCAAGCGGATAGTTCGCTTGGGTCTCTGTGGGCATCCTCCTTCCGATGACATTCAGGATATGTTTATGGGGTTTCTGCTGTGTGCCTGGTGCTGAGGTGCGATGAGAGAACCAGCAGGCCACAGGCAGGGTGTACAGTCGGGTGGCTGGCGTGGACTGAGAGGGGTGTCCCAGGACGGGCGTGCAGGCTTGGCTCAGAGCACCCAGGGGCCCAGGGGCTGGTCGTACCATCCACCGTCCACTGGCATCTTGTCTCAGGCATCTCACGGTTTTGCTTGGGTCACCCTCTGGGTCTTGAAGGAGGGCTCAGATACCGTGACCTGCGCTTGGGTACCTATTTAAAATTTCAGCTCATGCGGGCAGTCGCTGTTTGTTGCAAGAGCACATTTGGAAAGCAGGCTGTGGGCTCTCCGGGCTTGGGGAACGAGAGGGAAACTATGTGCTGACTATTGCCATGTTGAAAAGCAGTGTGGTTTCTACGGGGTTCATTCTCGAGCAAGCACATTTTGGTTTCGCCCTGGATCAAGGCGTTTGCCAAGAAAGCAAGCATCCCTTGGCCACGGAGACGCAGAGCATTCTCCTCGGCGGCTTCCACACCGAGGGCAAAACTTCTCCTGGGCCTTTTAGTCTTTGAAAACCCCAAAAGTAGCAAAACAGCTCTTTTTGGGCTTTCCCCTCCTTTACACAGCTGGTTACTAAAGAGGAGCAAGAAGAATTGCCAATTCAGTAGGCTTCTCGCTCTTTTGTGCGTTTTAAAGGCATTTGCTGTTTGGGATTTGGAAGAAAATCATGAGAAATGAGAACTCTTGCTGTCTTGGCTGGAAACAGACTCATTGTTTGCAGAGAGAGTTGGTTTCCATGGTTTTGGGCTATGGACAGTTGCATTTTTTTTTTTTCCTTCCAAAAGATTAGTTTGTACTTGCAATTGGATCTAATAAATAGCCAAGTTAGTCGGCCTCCCGACAGGGAAAGGGCTTTAAGTTATTTGAAAACATCCTCGTATGTTATCATTCAAGGCCAACCCTGCATGTTTTTCACTTATTAAAAGTCACGCGTGGCTCTCATTAGATGAGCCCTGTTTGGGCCAAATTCTGTTTTTTTGTGGGTCATGCTTCAGGCTTAAGGTCTTGCTCTTAAAAGTAAACACATGCCTCTTCTCTAAACTGTGGGGACTCGGGGGACGGCCTGGCAGGGGGGCTGGGTGGGGGCTGCAGGGTTGGCAGCCGGCCAAGGAGGCCCCTCCCGGCCCCAGGGCGCTGGGTCGGCCAACCCAGGGGGGCTGGCGCCTCCGCCTCCCTTCGCTAAAAGGGGGCTCAGGACAAGCTTTTGCTGCTTTCCCTCGTGGCATATAAAGAAGGACAAATGTGGGGAAAAAACATGGTTTGTCTTAAAGGAACACTGGCTCAGAATGGACAATTCTGCATGGCTCGGAGCACTATTTAATTATATATTTTAAATTGTAAATAATAAGTAGGTTATAAGTATTAAGTTATTCTAAATATCAGAGCACTCTACAGCGTCCCTGTTTCTTCAGCAGCAGGCTCAGGGCAGTGGGGATGGAATAACATCAAAGTCTAGATGGAACCATCAGGCTTCCAGGAAACACTCTCTGAGTCCCTCCCACGCTTCACCGACAACTTTTCAACAGGGCTGGATCGTTCACATCCCAAAGGCTCTTTCGCAGGACTTCAAGGTCTATTGTTCCTTTCCTGAGCTGGTGGCAGGAAAGGGACTTTTTCGTCGCCGTCTGCTCCTTCCAGTGCTAGCTGACGTTTCCCCTCTTTGCATCTCGCCTCCCCAGCCTCATGGCTCCTTCCTTGGGTCAGGTACTGCTGGATCCCTAAGCGTTTCTGTGCATTGTTTGCCCACCTCGAGAGGATTTCTGGGCCTGGGTCAGACTTCCTTCCACGCGCCACTTGGCTCGGGTGGAACCAGAGACAACCCTTTGCTGTGCCCCCCCAGGGGCTTTTAAGTTCAGTGTTGGAGTCACTTAAACACAAGTTTGCCGCTAGCTGTGTGCCATGAAGTAAGGGACCTTCTGGATAGATCCGCTAAGATCAGATTAACGGTGTCTGTTGGGAAGTTAAGGATGTACTTTGCTCTGTTATGTAAGCATCGTAACCTCTTATTTTTGAAGCCACTGCTTGTCCTGTTGGCAAGAACAATATTTCTTTCCTAAGCAGATTGGATGGTCTCACCCTCACTTAAAGAAACGTTTGTCTCGGGAACTATCCTTTCCTTTCCTGGGGAACCAACCAGAGAATCCTAATCTTAACCCTAATCCTACGACTACTACTACTACTACTACTAGTGAACATTTCCTTGCATGTTACAGAGCACCAGACCTTCCAGGGCAGGCGGATCCAGCCAGAGAAGCTGGATCCATGCTCCTTAGACTGTCCCTGGGTACAAGGAGCACAGCTCAAGGACGTGCCCTCCAGAGCCAGTGCTCCGAGACCCAGGCCCAGCCCTCCTCTCCGGCCCTCACGGCTTAGCGGGCAACTGTGTGTTTTGAGTGGACCGACATCAGGGCCGTTGCCTATAACAGAATTCCATCTTGCCAAACGACAGCAGCCACCCTTCCAAGCGCTCAGGTAATGAATAGCGTTAAAAAAAATGATTACAAATTCCGCGATGACCCTTTAAAATGAGTGTGTTCGAATGTTGCTTTTGCCAAGAAGCCTCCACTGTGGATCAGGAATCCAAGTAACAGGAAAAGGCAGAGAACCCTTTCCCCTGTTCAGCCTGTGAGAGGAGAGTGGGGCGAGGGAAGGAGAGAAGAGGAGAGAAGAGGAAGGCAGAGAGCAGCAGTGCGTCCAGAGACGGGACTGACTAAAAAGAAGCTTCCACGACGTGCTGTGAGATGAGAACCGATTTTAGTCCACTCTAATTCGCTTTCTTTTTAACTCGAGGATGCCAAGTAAGAAGGAATTACGGATTACGAAGTCTGGAATTAGAGGACCTGAATTCAAATATCACCTCCCCTTCTTCCTAAGCAACGTGAATTCAGGAGATTCACTTTGCCCCTTGAGCCTGGGTGTCCACAGGTGTGAAATGGAGATGGCATCTTCCAGCAGAACTGCTGTGAGGTTTGGGCCACACACCACCCACTGCAAATATCATACAATTCCAGTCATTATCACATCTAGACTCAACGCTCTTAAAAAAAGTCTTGTGGCTCTCGAAAAAGTTGCCAGCATCAAACACAAACAACTGACACAGAGTAGAAAATTTTCAAGGAGGGATGAACTATACAGAGAAATCGTGGTCTTGTGAAATAACTCTTGAATAAGCAAATAAAGATTAAATTACATTTTGAAAAATGCTAGCATGAACTGTACTTCTGCAGGCTGTGAAAAAAAGATAAGTTTTTCATTGATGCACGTTTGTTGATTGCCTCTTCTGGGTTGGGCCGTGAGGAACCACCCGGGGAGAGCGTTTAGGAAATGAGTTTGAGGAGCTCAAGCACAGTTGGAGGAGCCAGACATGAAAATGGATTGGGAGAGCAGTATTAGTTGGGCTAATTCTTAATTCAAGTAGTTAAGCAGAATCAGTAGAAATCCATATCTACTGAAATGAATGCACACTCAGCTGGAATGCTTCCTTCTGCATCATGATGGCCACATCAGACTTTATCTGCTGCAATCCTTCAACTCTTCACCCTGCACAAGGACCGGGAAGCTGGAATAATGGAAACCCTCAAACAGCATGTAGGTGAGTTCACGGGCAGTCGACTGTCCCACAGTTTCACTTGAAGGTTCATTTTAACTTGCTTAGTTACTACTGCTTCTCCAATAACCAAGAGTTTGCCTTGCGTTCACCGCCTCTTCTTCTCCATGCCCCCTTGGGTGGTCTGCTGCTGGGGCTTGGCATGGTAGTGGAGGGGGCGTCGAGGCAGCAGAGCCCTGGTGGCTCCTCCTGCCTGGCTGGCCGTGGTGGACGGACCGCGTACCCCGCTTTGGACGTGGTCTTGGTCTCGGCCTCATTCTGGTGGGTGTGGGCCCATGGTAAAGACGATCTCTTGACAAGGTCACTTCAGTGAAGGAGTGGCCCAACTGAATCAGGTCGGACTTTAATCTGGGTTACTGGAGCCCTTCGTAAGCAGAATGGAGTTCAGACATAAAGAGAGAACGCCACGGGGAGCAGCCAGAAGCTAGAAGTCAACGGAGCCCAGAGGAGAAAGGACAAAACGCTGCCATGTGCTGGGAGCGGAGGTGGCTCCGGCGATTGGGTGCCTCCCTCGCACGTGGGAGGTCCCCGGGTTCGGTTCCGGTGCCTCCTAGAAAGAGAAAACCAGCACACAACAAACAGATGCAGCAAATGCAAACAACGAGGGAGTGGGGAGAAAGAAATAAAATAAATCCTTAAAAAAACAACAAAAAACACTGCCATGTGCACTGCCAGGTGACAGAAAAAGCCAAGGATCGCCAGCTGCCACACCTAGAAGCCCAGAGTCTTTGGAGAGAAAGCCTCGCCTTGCAGACACCTCGATTTTAGACTTCCAGCCCCCAAACCGTGAGCCAAGAAATCCCCGTTGTTTAAGCCATATCCGCTATATGGTATTTGTTTCACCAGCTGAGAAACTAAAACTGTATCACCTCATGCTTCACAGAGAGGGCTGAATGCCTCATTGGACGGTCCCCTCTGGGCAGGGGCGGGCAGGTGAGGGGGGCTTGGGCAGAGAGATGGGATGAGTGCAGAGACACCTCAGGATGGGAGGGAAAGCACCACAGACCTACCCTGGCGTGCTTTAAGCCTCCTCCACGCTGGCAGCCGGGATCGCTGCTCAGGGCACCAGCCAGTCTGGTCTCAGGGTTTTATATGCGTCCACCGCCATGAGCTGCATGAGGCTGCCCTTTGCCCTCCCACACGGCACTTCCCGCTTGTGCTAATGGACCTTTGCTCCAAACTGTTCCCATAAACGTCTGAACAAAACCTTTTTCTCCTGTTGGCTTAAAATCCAAATGATTTCCATTGGCGTGTGATGTCAGCCTATGTCATGGGAGCCTTCTTGTGTGGTCTCCCCTTCTTTCTGTGTGACTGTCACTGATAGTGTGTGGATTTATGTAACCCTTTGACCCCAGTTCTTGCTTGAGTGATAAGGATGTGTCCAAGCTGGTGTCTGCCGAGTTAATGTTCAACTTCTTCTTTAATCCCTCAGCAGCCAGGATGGGTGGGTGAAGTCCGATGGAAAACTTAGTCTCTTGCATAAGGGTGACTATGTAATATGCTATATGAAAAAGAGAAAAGTGTCCATCCAGTTGCATATTTGTGCATGTACACACACACACAAGAAACGCTTGGTCATTGAGTCACGGACTCAGCTGTTATGAACAGGAGGGGAAATATGTAGCTTGAGGTCATTTTCCAGGCTAAGCACTAGGCTCCCAAGCTCTGGGTAGAGTTAAGGCTTGTCTAAGATTACTCAGCTCAGACCCCCTGGGTGCTCATGGCACTTACATTGCTGGGACGTTGACCTCTTTCCAAGAAAAAAATACATGAAAAGGCTGAGTGAGCTGACCTTAAAAGAAAAAAAGAGCAGATGAAAGAAATAGTGTTTTTCCGATTAAGCACATTGTGCTTAGCTATTGAGGAGGTCTAGGTTCCCAGCCATGAACTTCTCGGTGACCTTCAGAAGGACACTCTTTTTCTAACAGGCAATAATTACTATTCTGCTGAAGTTTGAATACCCTGGAATTTACTTTCCATGTGACCAGCCTAACTGCTTGGGCTTGTTCTGTGATGCAGCCTGTAAAGTCTGGGTTTTTAAAGGAAATGTTGACCTCTGAAGGAGCTCTGCTATTGAA
>JAQZBX010052965.1:6929-19105 GCA_029593785.1 Cabassous unicinctus | reverse complement strand
GGGGGGTATCTCTCGTTGCCAAGGAGAAATCGGCTTTGTTTTCGTTTCCCCTTAGCTACTGGGTGAGGAGGGGCGGGGGTGGGGGGAGAGGAGGAGGGGGCGAGCGGGAGAGGGGAGAGCAGAAAATTAATACCCAAACAGCCGAGAAGTACCGAGGGCAAGATTTCTCCTCGTCAATGGAGAGGCAGCGGCTGCACACCAGTCCCGGGCAGGGGAAAGCGGCCGAGCAGCGCCCCCACCCCCTGGGGTATCTCCCGGGCCCGGCGTCCCGCCACTGACTCAGAGGGGTGGGGGGAGGAGGAGGCAGGACGCGCGGGGGCTCGGGCCCGAGGAGGCAGGAGGGAGCGCGGGGAGGCGAGAGCGCACGGCGGCGGAGGCCCCCGATCAATTTTCATGCAAGAATCATTATCGGTAAATTGGAGAGCTGGCTGCCTGACAGCAGATTTGTCTCCCCTAATGAAAGCGAGAGGGCAGGGGCGCGGCGGCGGGCGGCGGGCGGCGGGCGGCGGGCGGCGGCCCCACGCCGCATCCTCCCAGGGCTCCGGGCCGCGCGGGCGGCGGCAGAGTTGCACTTGAGCTTCCTTCCCCTGCGCCGCCGCCACATGCAGGCGGACGGGAGCGGGGCGCGGGGGGCGGCGCCGGGAGGGGTGCCCCCCTCTGCCCCAGCGCCGGCACCGGGGCCAACAGCGCGCGGCCCCCTCCGGCTGCCCAGCTCCGCGCTCTGGCCGCCCGCCCGCCCCACCCACGACTGACAGCTGCGGGCACCCGGGGCCCGCTCGCCGCCCCCCGCGCCGCGCCCCCGGGGCTCGCGGGCGCCCTTTGTGAAAGCCACACGGGGCTGCGTTCAAGCCCACGCCGGCCCGGCCGAGCGCCCCGGCCAGCGGCTCCCCCCTCTTTCCCTCTTTCCCTCTCTCTCTCTCTCTCCCTCTCTCTCTCTCTCTCTCTCTCTCTTTCTCCCCCCCCCCCTTTTAAAAAATCCCTGTTGCAAGTTAATCAAATGCCTGATAGCATCTCGCACACTCCCGCGGCCCTGGCGCACTATCAGATCCGGGAAGGCATGCTTCCAGGCAAATAGACCTAATAAATGCTATCACTGGGAGTCTGCGAGCCCCGGCTGCACCATAGTAACGAGGGCCCCGGCTAATTTGGTTTAAGAAAACGATCAACCGCACAGAGAGTGTGTGTGAGTGAGTGTGTCGCCTGTATCTCTCGTCCCCACCCGCCTCTCTTTCACACCAGCTCAAGAAGGCCCCATGTGATAATTCCCCAAATCGAAGGGGAAAAAACCCTGCCGCCAAACCACATCCTGTGTGTTCATTGTCCAGCCCCAGCGATTTTAAAGAGACAGCGCCCATTTACCGAGCCCCTGCCTTGCACACTGCAAAGCTGCCTCACGTCGGCACACTCTAGTTCCAAGGCTCTTACCTTCCCAAGGGCCCCTCAGTGGCAAACCCCAGCCGGAAGCAGACTTGGTGACACTCAAGGGGGTCACCTTTTGACCCCAGATACCATCATCTGGGTTTGAGGAAAAGACCTGAGCCGGCAGGTACCCAGGGCAGCAGCGCGCTCACCCTGCCTTGGGTTCCTGCCAGTGCTCTCCAGCCCCCGCATGAATCAGGGGTCCCCAGTGGCGGCCTGGGGGTTCCTTTTAAACGCAGCGGCTCCGGATGACAACCGAACTCGGAGAATATGACCCTCTAGGGCGCAAAGTGGAGAGGGTGGGGGCCCCCTGCGTGCCTTCTGACTGCCCCAGGCCAGCACCCCCCAGGGCCACCCCGCTAGGCAGATGGTAAGGAAAGTGGGCTGGGTGAGCGCACGGCGCCCAGGGAGGGGGCGCTCCTCCCCGCCCCCAGGGCTCGGTGGGCGCCGCGCCGGGGCTGTCTTCTCCGGGGCCCGCGGCGCGGGGGAGCGCGGCCTGTCGCCCCCCAGGCCCCCGCGGCGCCCCGTCGCCGCCAGTGGAGCGCGCGCGGGCACCAGGGAGGGCGCCGAGGCGGCTGACCTGCAGGAAACGGGCCGCTTGGGGCCGCCCGCCGCGCCGCCGGCATCTGGCCGCTCCGCCCCGCGCTGACCCTGGAGGTCGCGCCCGGCCCTCGGCGGCGGCGGCCCTTTGTTTCCGGGGCTGCGTGGCGGAGCGCTCCGAGCTCCCCGCGCCTCCCCCTGCGCCTGACGCCGCCGCCGCGGGTCGTGCAAGGGAGCCAGGGTCGGTCCGGCACCCTACCCCCTGGCCCGGGGTCCTCGACTGCCCCCGCGGTCGCCTCCCACCCATTTATCACCCTCTCATCACCCGCAGACTTGATAAACTGCGCCCCTGAGGGAGTGGGGACCATTCACCCCATAACCTATCACAAGCTTGGAAAAAACCCCAACCGACTTGGGAAAAAACAACCATTTTTTAAAAGACCCTTAACTATCAGTTTCTGTTGTCATTCTTTTATTGGTTTTTAATTCTCCGGGATTACAGGAACAACAGTAGTAATTAATACTAAACCTTCCTCTACTGTATATGCTAATGGCAGGAGCCATAAAAATTAATTTGCAAACATGTCATTACACAATAGCTATACAGGCAATAAACCTGTAATTATGGGCCAATCACAGACAGGGTACAGAGGGAGGGATGTCCCCCAATCTGCTGGGGGCCCCCCACTCCCCTGCTAAAGTGGAGAAGGCGACGCCGGAAGCAGGCCCGCTTTCAGGGGCCACCTGTGGAGGAGGCTCCCACCACCAGGAATGGCAAAGGGGGTCTCTAGTCTGAGCTCCAGTCGCCCTGGCTCCTATGAGGACCACCGGGAAATGGCCACTCGGGCTCCACCCTGGTGGCGGGGCGGGGAGAAGCGGGCCCCTGGAGAGCTCCCGGGCCTGGCTGGTGGGTGTGCAGTAGGGTGAGCGGCCCAGAGGAGAAAGAGAGCCACACGGGGCGGGGGAGCCCCGGCTTATCTGCACTTCCTTGCCCAAGGCCACCAGCTCCCCCTCCAGAATGCCTGTGTGCCGCCATCAAATTATCTCGCAGTGCTGGGGCCAAGCCCTAATGGCGTCTCGCCACACCCCTGGGAAGGAGGTGAAGCTGCCAAGATGCCAGCGATAGCACAGCCTCCCCGGGCCCTGGGTCTGGGCATCCAAACGTAGGTTGGTGACAGCTCCTGGTGACAGGGACGTTCGTAAGGGCGGCAAGTCTGAGATCTGCGAAGGGATGGTGGCTACCCACAGCTGAGGCCCTGATGCCAGAGCAGCCGGGAGGCGCCCGCAGCCGCCAGCCTAACGCACCGCCCCTGCCTTCCCACTGCAGAGCTCGGCTGTTTGCTCTAAGGGGCCGAGCGGGTGAGCTGGGCGGCGTCTCCCTTCCCACCGGCCCTGTGGCTTGGCTGTGGTTTCTGGAAGCCATCACTGCAGCCCTTCATTCCCAGGAGTCTCCCTGTCCTCTGAGGGTGCGGGGCGGTGGCCTGGCTGGGGGTGGGAGGGGCTACACCTGGACAGGCTGCCGGAGGACGTGCCCAGGTGAGCCAGGCGGCGCCTTCCGGGGATTTCACCCCAGTGGGACCGTGAGCAAGGAAAGGGTGTCCTTGCCCTTGGGCGGCCCCATGCCCTCCCTCCTCCTCCTCGGCTCACCTCTGGGGAGAAGAGGTGGCAGGCTGGGCCACCGGCACTGAGCCTCCAGAGCTTGGGGCTCTCCCCCCCCGGGACCCCCCTGCCCATGGTGCACGCCAACCCAGCACCCGAGGGCAGGGTGGAGGCCCCAGCTGAGGAACCACGGGCCTGGGCAGAGTGGCGTGAAAAGAAAATCACTTCATCTCTTAATGGGAGAACATGCTGAGGCTGGGCTGCTTCCGGGGGTGGCACGAACCTGCCAGCACCCTACTCTGAAGATGCAGAGGGGGGGTCCCCTCCTTCCCACCCATCCCCCACTCCCACCAGCTGCACCTTCAAAATGGAGGGGCCCCAGACTCCCCCTAGCGGAGACAGCCTTGCCGGCCAAGAGAGGCAAGCCGAACACGGTAAAAATAGCCTCCTGCACGCGCTGCGCAGACCGGGGCTGCGGGGGCTGGGAGTGCAGGGCCAGAGCGGGCAGTAGGCATGGTGACAAGGCGACTCCACAGACGGGTGGCAGCTCCCCATGGATTCCCGGAAAAGGGGTTGTGGGGGGGTGCTGGGAGGCCACATGACTGACCCAAAATGCCCAGGCCTCAGAGGATGGCTGCCTCAGTGTCCCTCCAGGACAACGTAGAAACGCCAGCACTCTTCTAAGCACTTCCCAGGGACTGACTCGTGGGGTCCTGCGACAACCCTGGGATCCAGGATACCATCAAGAGCCCCATTTTGCAGGGAAAGCACAGAGAGGTCAAGTATCTTGGCCAAGGTCACACAGCTAGAAGGTGGCAGAGATTTGAACCCAAGCTGGTTCCAGAATGCACGTTCGTGACTGTCAGGCAGATAAGGCAGAGGTCTGGAGTCTGACAGTCAGGAGTTCAAATTCCAGCTGGTCCCCTTGTGCCGTGAGCCCTTGCACAGTGACGACACCCTTGAGCCTCAGTTCCCTCCTTGGAAAATGAGGTGAGGAACCCCTGCATTCCAGGAGGACGAGGTGTGTCACCACCCCAGCGCCTGGCCCAGAGTGAAGATGACATCATAAATATGGCCATAATTATGCCTGCGTCTTGGATAATAGCGATAATAACGATAATAGCAGCTTCCACAGACGCAGCCTCAGTGCAGGCTGGGACCCTGTGCCACTGCTTTCTTTCCTACGTGCGTTATCTCATCCAGAAATCGCCACCGTCACCCCGCTTGAACATGAGGACACCCGCCCCAGGGCACACAGGGACAGCCGCTCCCTGCTTCTCCTGTTCAGCTCCAGGCCTCAGGTGTCTGGGCCATCTGCAAATGCTCTGAGTCTCAAGACAAGCACGTCCCAGATCAGAAGAGAAGGGAGGAGCCTCTGGTCACAGCTCGCAGCGCCTGCGTGCCCAGGTGTGTGTCTGCCTTTGCTCTCCACCCAGGTGAGCTGTCAGGTCTGTGGTCCCACCCGACAGCCTGGGACCTGGGCCCCCTGCCCCTGGGTAGTGGGTTGAGTCCAGATGGCCCCCACAGATACGTCACCTGGAACCTGTGACTGTGCCCTTAATCAATAAAGTCTTTGCAGATGTAATTGAGATAAGGAGCTCTGGATGAGGTCACCCTGGATTCGGGGTGACCCCAACATCGGGGGTCCTTATGAGAAGAGAAGATACAGCCAGAAGAGAAAAAAGACGTGGAGGAGGAGGCCGTGTGACGCCAGAGGCAGAGGCGGGAGGGCAGCGGCCACAAGCCGAGGGTCGCCTGGGGCCGCCAGGAGCTGCACGAGCCCAGGAAGGAGCGTGCCCTGCCCACACCTTGATTTCCGACTTCCAGTCTCCAGGACGGCGAGGGAATAAATCTCTGTTGTTTTTAGCTACCCCGTTTGCAGGGATTTGCTACGACAGCCCCCAGGAAACCCCAGGGAGACCCTGTGTGGCACCCGAGGCTGGACACCACGTGCCTCGGGCCAGCCCGTCAGCCTGTCCATCAGGTCTTTAATGAGGCGCCCAGGGGCTGGACGAGTTCAAGGCCACCCGCCTCCGGAAGCTGGGATGAGGGGCTGCTGGTAACCTGCCCACCCGCTCACCCTGCTGACCCCCGTTTGCCAGCTGAGGTTGGGGTAGCAGCCTGGACCCCATGGGGAACGGGTCCCAAGGACTGACCTCTGTGTATGGCTCTGCTGGCCACACACTCCCTGAGGCCCCCATCGCCTGGTTACCGTAACAACAACAGCCCACCCTGGCCAGCTCTTCACACTACCTGCTCCCTCTCCTCTGGGATCACACGCAGACTACATTTCCCTGGGGCCAGGGAGCCAAGTTCTGGCCAAAAGCCCTTGTCCCTCCAGGGCTGGCCCCGGCAAGCAACCCCCACGCACTCTGTCTTCTCTTTCCCAGTGGGCCCACCTTGAAATACACGTATCAAAGCTGACGGCTCCTCCATCCACCTGAACCCCAGATGACGGGAACAGAGCCCCCGCCTGCCCCCACCAACTGTAGATTACATGGGTGTGTGGGCACACCCAGGGCCTAACTTCTATTGTGAGAAGCTTCTGGGACCCCGGGGTCTCTGTGTAGCATTACCCACTAGGGTCCTGGGGGCAGATGTTTTCTAAATGCCAAGCACTGAGCTAGATGCTTTAAGCACCTCATCTTATTTCAAAAACAGGTCTCTAATACCTCTCCATTTTTCAGACGAGGAAACTGAGGTTCAGAATGGTAATGGGACTTGCCCAAGGTCACACAGGCAGTAAGAGGAAGGACTCCGATTTGAACCAGACCCTGCATCCTAAGCTGTGCTCTCAGCGCCCCTCCCCTCTCTCCAGCGGCGGCGGCTGCAAAGGGGCGTGAGCCCAGGAACCCTGTTAATTAAAAACCAAACAAGCCAGCAGACCAGGAAGGCCCAGAACGTGGCATCTTGCAGCCACACACGGAGCTGTGTATTTGACCTCCAGTTCAGGCCTGCCCCTAGAGAAGGCTGCCAGCAGGCTCAATATTTGGGAACTTTAAAAATAATGGTTTAACAAGGCCTAGGCAGTGACCTGGCCAAAGGGCTTCCTTCCCGGGCTACGTGAACGCCAAAAAAATCAGGAGGAGAGTGTGCTTGGGACCTTCGCAGCCACCCAGCTCATCCCGAGAAGGGCCGTCCCGTGTGAGCTCCCACGTCTCCTGGGATGCAAGCGTGTCTGTTTTGGAGATGGTCTACTGGTCGTGCAGAGCTGCAGGGGCACGCGTGTGGCTGCAGACCACTGAGCGGGGGAGGACGTGAGGGGCCCGTGGCCCTCCCCGCCTGCCCGGGGGCAGATGAAAAGGCTTCCTCCTCCCAGCTGGTGAGCGCACCCCGGGGACCGGTGGAGTCTCGTTCCAGGGGAAAAGGCATTTTTGAACGGCCTGTCCCACTGTCCACCCCGGGGGCTGCTGGGGAAGAGCTCGCTGCCCGGGAGGCAATGCCGCGGTGGCTGACGCGGCTCTCCCCGTGTAGCGCTGGGCCTCACCGGCCCTGGTCTCTGGAGCCTCTGGTCAACGCGATGCTGCTTGACAGAAGTGGCTTTCTGTCTGCTCTCCCCTCATGCCGGCCAGTGGCTCTTCAAGGCAACAGATCTGGGGTGGGGAACCCACTTTTTAACCTCCTCTGCCTTCATCTGGCAAAAAATCCCGCTGCCAACACTGCCACTTCCCTCTGCGCTGTGCCCTTTGCCCTCTGGCTCTGTGCCCACCCCACGGCCGCCTTAGCTGTCCCTTGGTCACCCTCCAGGGGGCCATGCAGCTCCAGTGCCTGGACATGGCCCCCAAACGGGACATCCCCCTTGGAGGGTCCCCCCGTCCTTTACGAATCGCTCAGCACAAGTGACATTTGGGACCGGGCTGTTCTTCAAGGTGGGGGCGTCCTGTGCATTGCAGGACGTCTGGCAGCACCCCTGGCTCTGCCCACTAGATGCCCGTAGCACCTGCCTGCTGCGATGATCCAAATGTCTCCAGACCCTGCCAGATGTCCCCTGGGGACAAAAGCATCCCAGATCGAGCCAGGACGCTGAGTGACCTTGGCCTTAGACCTAAGTCTGTCACTGAGTGATCTTGAGCAAACAACTGCCCTCTCTTGGCCCTGTGTACGGCATGGAAGGAGCCTCTGGTCTTCCAGCGTCTCTGATTCTCCAAAGCTGCTCAGAGCCGATGGCTCCTAAGTGGGAATGAGCCTGTGACTCAGAAGACAGGGACAGAGGGAAGGGATCCAGTGACTGTCCCCAGCAGATCTCATACAGAAAATGGGGGGGGGAAGGGGGGGCGCAGATGGTAGGTGGAAAGCCCTGCTGCCTCTGGCCTCTCCACAGTCCTCTTTCTTCCCAACCTACTTAAAACCTGCTCTGAAAAAAGGATCTGCTATCAGCCACTTACGCTCTAGTATGATTTAGCCCCATCTCCACCATCTTTGTAGAAACAAGGCTGTGTCCCTCAGTGGGGCATCTCAAGGTCCTGGAAGAGCCGTGGGAGGTATTTGGAAAGGGCAGGGCTAAAACAGTCATTTTAACTTCCTAGCTTTCATGTGATGAGGTGAACTTCTGGGTGTCCTGTGCTACAGTCTGTTTCAACAGCTGCCAGGTGAGGAAACAGCCCCAGCCAAAGGACTGGGTTTGGGGCAAGACATAGGCCTCAGAGACATCGTCCAGTTAGGCCATCGACCAACAGGGCACTGAGAAAACATGTCCCCTAGATTTCACGATCACCCTTGGTCTTGTGATAGCACCCGGCAAACACCAAGCCAGAGCGTTCTCAGCCGCCGATCACAATCCTCACCCGTGAGCCCCAAAGACAGGATTTCTGGTTGTCTGTGGGGGTGGATGACCCTAGAGTCAGCTCTTTTCAGCTTTGAATTGGGAAGTAGGATGAGTGCTGCTGGGGTGGGGGTGCATACACCTGCTTATTTCTGTAGAGGTACGTGAGTGTGGGAGAGAAGGCAGGGTCTTAGCACAGCTCTGCTCCCATTGCAGGTGCAGTGTGGCTCTGGTCCTCTCTGGCCTTCAGTCTCCTCTCTAGGAGCCTTGGACTAAATGATCCCCCAGGTCTTCCAGCTCCATGAGCCTGTGATTAATAAAACTCAGACACACCATCTGCTCACTCTGACATTTAAGGAGCAGAACGGGTTTCCAAAGAGAAGGCTGCCCAGTGCAGCTCACTTTTCCTTCACCAGCTGATCTGAATGTGGGTTCACACACGCTCCACATCCCACCTCTGCCTTTAAAAGTCCAGAATGGCTGCATGCGCACGCAGTCACACACACGCCTCTCCCCCTCCACCTCCCCAGAGCTTAAGACCGGGGGAGCTACCCGGGGCAGAGGCCTGCCCGAGAAGAGTTGCAGTTTGCCCACCGGGACCCCCTTCCGGGCCTCCCACCCTTCACATCGTCCTGAGGGCTCAGCACATATTTTGATGACTACACAGACCCCAGACTTCTCAACTCAACAGACGCAGAGCGGTCGTTCCCACCGGCCCACTCCTCCCCTTGCGGGTGAGTGAGAATGGCCACTCCCTTTCACAGAGGGGGACGGTGGGCTTGAGAAGGAAAGGGCCGAGTGTGTGGAAGGTTCTGTGCCAGGCCAGGTGAGCTCATACCTGCCCAGAGGAGGCCCCTTTCACCCCCCAGGGCGGCCACGCCACTAACAATGCACAGACCCCCTCAATGCGCTCAAGAAACAGGGTCTCAGGTTGCTCTCTCCCAGGCACAGGGCTTGGCCCTCTGTGCCTGTGGCCACTCACCACGGTGTCCTGCCCGGAGGAGGGGGTGGGGGGAGGCTGGGCTATGACTGGTTAGTGGGGGGCACATTCTGGCCAGGTGAGACTCCCCCCACCAGGCCATACCCCAGAAGTGGTTTTGACTTTTCCCAAGAACTGAGCTGGCGCGGTGGGGCCCAGTTGGACCTGTGAGGCGCTTCTGGTGGTCTTGGTGTCCAGATGGGCCTGGGCCGTGGCGTCCCCCAACCCCCAGGGTCTGCCTCCAGCCAGGCCTGGCAGAGGAAGTCCCTGGGGAGGCCCCCGGCCCAGGGTGTAGCACTCCAGCACTCCTCGTTGGCTGAATGGCCGTCGAGCCCCCTCAGGCCGGCCTCTTGCTGCTGGCAGCCACCACAGGGACTTCAGGATGACCAGCTCACTGTCCCACCCCTCTGCTTCCAGGCCACCCCCGCTGGTTGTTGAACGCTTTCCCTGCTGCCCCCCTCCTGATGCTGGACATGGCTGCGGGCTCCCTTTCTGACCTCTCTGGACACGTCTGCCACTCCCTGTCACTCGCCCCGTCAAGCTCCACCCCTGGACCTGCCTCTCATGCTTGGTCTACTGCCCTCTCCCCAACTCTCCTCCTCCCACATACTACTAGGCTTGGAGGAGTGACCTGGACTTCCTGTTTCCCATGACGCCCATTAAAATTTTATAAAAGCAGCTTCTTAGAACACGGAGGAGCTGGTGAGACTTAGGGGTGGGGAAACAGGAACCCCTGACCCAGCACAGAGGCCACATTTGGCCTGGGGGCATTTGCAGATCCTGGGATATTGAACTTCTGTTTCTATGGCCTTAAGGGTCAACAGCAACAGAAAGCAAAGCCTTGGGCCCTCCGTGTAAGTTGGGGCTCTAATGAAGACCCTCCCTGCAATAAGATGGGACCCCCAAGAACTACCCACTCAGGATGTGAGTGAAGGGGAAGTCGAGCAGCCCTCGTGCAGAAGTACAGCCCAGGTTAGAATCTCCTGCACCACCTAAGGGACCGCAAGCCCTGAACTGGATTAGGTGCTTCCAGAGTGGTAGTGCCTCCAGGCACCTGTCAGAGACATACAAATACAAATCCTCCCGATGGAAAGCACCTTCATCCTGGGCTTCAAGTTATCCTTGAAAAGACTTTTTTCTTTTCTCAAATATAATGACCAACTCACAATCAAAGATAACAAGACACACAAGAAATCCACACCACCTGACTGAGAATCAGCAGAAATAAAAGCCAACAGAAACAGATTTGCAATGACTTCAGAGATTGGAGTTATCGAAGTCTATACAACTAATTTTTTTTTTTTCTTTTTTGAGGAGGTACCCGGGATTGAACCTGGGACCTTGTATGTGGGAAGCAGGCGCTCAACCACTGAGCTACACCTGTTCCCCTACAACGACTTTTCTGACTCTGATGAAGAAATAAAAGACAAGCCTGAAGGTAAATGCAGAGAATAGAAAATCGTAATGTGAGGCGTGGTGCAGTGTTAGCAACTCGCCAGAAGGAAAGCTCCCTGAGGCAGGGCCTCAGCCTTGTTCCCTCGGCCCCTCTCACAATGCCCTGCCAGCTGCAGGGGCTCAGTAGGAATCTGCGGACTAATCAGATGAACACACTGGACTTGAGGCCTTCGGGGGCTGACAGTGCAGGCAACTGGTCCAGTCCGGGGGGACCTGATGACTCATTCTAGCTGGTGAACATATAGGTGAGAGGAGGTGACTACCCCAAATTCCCCTTCAAAGTGACACTTCTCTGTGCGAAGGCAGGCTCTAATGACAAAACAAACCCAGCCACAGAACGGCCTCCGCGGTGGAAAAAAACAACCCAGAGGTGTAACGACTCTTGCGAAAAGCTGAATCCTTTAGGCCAAAACAACCACCCCCTGCCGCTATAATTTCGAGTTCTCCGTTCTTTATTACAACTGTGGCCTTGGCTTTCAGAGCCTCTACCAGGGATTCTTTCTGTGGGGGCAATTTTGGTGCCTGCAATTAGCTGAGCAGGCATCTTTTGTCCCTGCCAAAGCACTCGACTGCAGGTGCAATTAGGGTTCCTCACCCTGGAATCCGCAGAGCTGCCCGCCTTGACTCACTGCACCCACAATTAAGTGCTTACGGGCACGGGCTGCAGCCGGCAAACATGTGCACGCGGCTAGTAGCGGGGGCACCGAGCGCGCTTTCAGAAATAGAGACTGTGTTGGAGAAATCCAGCCCTTTGCGTTTGTTGTTCAAACGGCTCTGTCCAGCTGGGAATAATGAGGAAAGACAAACACGCCAATTAGGCTAGGTCCACACGTAAATAAACCGCACAGCTCCTTAATTAAGCTGCTCACAGGAGTGGGCAAGGCTTGAGAGCAAGCGCGGAGAGCAGCGCCCCCGCAGGGTCAGCCCCGGGTCTGGGGGGTGCAGGCCCTGGACAGCGCCCAGCGAGGACGCCATTTTGGCCAAGATGGAGGAGCCAGCTGGGAGGCCTACAACCCATTCGCGTGGGCCGCCAGCCGCTTCGGCCAAGGCTACGAGGAGGAGGAGGAGGGCCTGGGGGCTGGAGAGGTCGGGTGGGAGACGGGCCCCCCAGGGGGAGAGGGAGGTTGGCTTGGGACAGGAAGTGTAGGCGGCTCAAATCGTGCCCAGGAGAACGGCGGGTGGGATCAAGCCCACCCCCTTTGCCCTGTTCCAGGAGCTGGACTTGGCCAGCACAGGAGCTTCTCCCCAAAAGGAGCCACACCTGCTCTTCTCCCCTCCTCAGAAGGGTGGTTCAGTCTGGAATCAAACCAGCGTGCTGCCGTCAAGGCGCGCACCCCCAAGGCTCTTCAGCTTACACCCAGGCCCGTGGCCAGTCTCCCCAGGTGCAAACTGCAGCCACGCTACGGTGGACACACATTTGAA